>JAODAL010065325.1:0-18285 GCA_025379985.1 Phyllomedusa bahiana | reverse complement strand
AGGGTCCCCGCCCCCCGGGAGCCCCCTCATTCCCCCCTGTCGAATCAAATCCCCCCTTTTTTAATTTTTTTCCCCCCCCGGTTTTATATTGTGTTCCTGTCGTCCCCAATTCCCTGGGGCTTTTCCCCTGTGTGACGGTGGGGGAAGAAAGAGCGGCTGCCATTCTTCTCGGGAACACCATGGGCGCGTCCCCCCAAATTCTATTCCCGTGATAGATTTTTAACCCCGGTCCCAATTTTAAATAAACAGTTTGGGGGGGGGAAAAAGGGGCTTATTTACTCTGGGGGGAAGCCGCGGCGGTGATTGCCTTCCCCGGGGCCGGGCACGGACTGGATCCCCGGCTGTTTGGGCCCGCCTATCTTGCGGGATTTTTCCAGTTTTCAGCTAGGGTCACTTAGTCCCCCCCCAAACCCCAAACCCCAAAACGAAAAGGGGGCCCCCCCTCTCCATTCGCATCTTACGGATAAATTTTTGCGCGATCTTTTCGCACTTTTTTTTTTTTTTTGCTTTTTTATTTTTAAACCCTTTTTTCCCAAACTTTTTTTTCTCCTTGTTAAAAAATATTTAAAATCAAATTTTTTAACTCCTTCCCCCCCCCTCCCCTTTTTCTCTCTATTTTTTAAAAACTTTTTGTTTCGCTATTTTTCCCCGTTAAAAATTTTTTTCCGCCCTATTTTCTTTTTTTTTCCCAAAATTTTCCCCATTTTAAATTTTTTTGAAGTTTTATTTTTTCCCCTCCCCTATTTTTTTTTCATTAAAAAAACCCAAAATATTTGGAAAAAAAAAATTTTTAAATAAATAGAAATAGGGGGGAAAAATAAAAAAAAAAAAAATTAAAAAAAAAAATTAAAAAAAATTCCGTTTATTACTCTAGTATAACCCGAGTTTTTCAGCAGGGAAATTTGGGCTTTTTGGTTAAAAACCCGAGTCACTGCGGCGCTCGGGCGCTGCAAAAAAAAAAAACCCAGGCCCCGGCCCCGGGGAAAACTTCTGCTTTATCCCGACTCCCCGGGGGGCCGATAGGGCTTTTTTACCGAGTCAGCCGACAGCACCCGGAGCGCTACAGGTGAAGATCCCACGAAAAAAAGCGGGTTTCGCGGCTGCCCGGGGTTTTTTACAGCACAGGGGGTGTTTTGGCCTGTTTGACATCCCCTTGCCGTGCCTGAAAATTGAAGGGGCAGAGCGAAGGGGAGAGCGAGGTTTGGGGGTTTTTTTTTTTGTTTTTTTCTTTTTTAAACTCCCCATACCTCCCTATGGGGCCCTTTTATCCCTCCCTAGTAGCTCCCTTTAGGGGGACCATTTATTTGGGCCCGGGGTCCCTGCAAAGGGGGAAATTATTTCCCCTTAGGGGGGCCTTATATTTTGCCAATAATCTGCCTTTGGGGGACTTATCCTCCCCTTTTACCTGCCAAAAACCCGGGCCCATGGGGGACTTTATACCTCCCTAGGGGGGGACATATCCCTGCCTTGGGGGACATTCCCTTTGCCTTTTATGGGGGGACATATCCCTTGCCTTAATCTCCCTAGGGGGGGACATTTAAACCGGGCCTATAATCTCCCAATGGGGGCCATTATTCCTCCCTATCCCTGCCTATGTAATTTTATTGGTACCCAATTTTTTTTTTTTTTAAATTTAAAACCAGTAGGCTGCTTTTTCCCCAACCCTAGGTTATACTCGGGTCAATAAGTTTTCCCATTTTTTTGTGCAAAAAAATTTGGGGGGGCCTGGGGCTTATACTCGGGTTGGTTATACTCGAGTAATTTTAGGGTTTAAGGGGGGGGAAAAGTTGAAAAAAATAAAAAAAATGGGGTTCAAAAAAATTTTTTTGAAAAACATAAAAAATTTAGTGAGAACAAAAACTTGTAATGAATAAAAAAACATGGGGGAAAAAAAAGTAAAAATGTAAAATAAATAAGTGGGGGGAAAAAAAAAAAAAATGGAAAAAATTTTTTAAATAGGGGAATAGTGGGAAAAAGGGGGAAAAAAATAAAAACTGTGAACAAAAAAAAAATTAGAGGGAATTTAAATGTAACAAAAACAAACAGTGGTAAAAAGTTTTGTTACACTTAATTCCCTCTAATTTTTATTTTGGGTTTACAAAAATTTTTTTTTTTTCTTTTCCTGTTCTTATTATTACAACTTTTTTCCATTTTTTCTATTTTTTTTTTACAGCTTTTTTTTTTACTTTTCTCTTTAAATTTTTTTTTTTTTTTCTTCCCCCCGTTTTTTTCTTTTTTTACCCTTTTTTTTTTTCCCCATTTCCTCTATTTTTATAAAACCCTTTTTCCCCTACTATTTCTCCCTTCCAACTTTTTTTTTTTTAAATTATTGGGTGTTTTACTTTTTTCACAATTTTTTCTCAATTTTTTATTCCTTTTTTTCACACACTTTTCTCTTTTTGGTTTTTTCCCAAAATTTGAGCGGTTTTGTAATTTTCTTGGGGTCAGACCCTTTTTCCTTTTCCCCCCCAATCCAAAGCATTTCGAAATGTTTTTTTTTCGTCATTCTATTCCGTGGCGGGATTTAAAAATAGGGCTGGGTTTTGGGGGCTTTCAAAGCGGGGATTTTTTACGTGTTTTTTTTTTTGTGCAATAAAGGGAGAGCTATTAATTTTGTTCACTGTGCCCAAAAAAAAACATCAAAAAAATGTGGTCAAAAAAGCACCGTGTGGAAAGCACCTTGGGTTGGAATTTACATTTATTACCCCTGACACAGGTGGGGAAAGCAGCTTTGGGGGGAACTGGGTAAAATGGAAAATTGGGAAGGGGAATTTGAGGGGGAAAGTTTGCAATGTCCCCTTCCCGGGTCCGGGGGGGATTTCCCGGGTTTTAGAGTTTTCCCCGGTCTCGCTGCCCGGCCATTTTATTTCGGCCTGACCCGGGGGTTTGGATGTCCTGGCCGGGATTTTTTTTGGGGAGGAAACCCCCAAAATTTCCCGGGGCGGTTTGATTAATTCCGCATTATAAATTTCGGGGGGCGGTCTATGTTCATGAAGGAAAACGTGAAGAAAAATCTCCGCTTCCTTTCTTATCTGTTTTAAAAACTGGGAGCGGCGCTTTCAGGATGTTTAGGTTCTGTTCTGGGAAAGGGGGGGGGGGGGGGGGGGGGGGTAAAAAAAGTTTTAAATTGTGTCCGTTTGTAAGCTTTCTGCTTCCCCTGATTGGGGTTAAAAAGCCCCATGAAAGGGGCGTCCCGGGGCGGGCCCCGGCCCCGAAAAATGGGTGTTTTAAGGGTGTGGGGAACCCCCGGGGGCTCCCGCCCGGGGAAATGGGCGGCCCCGGGGGGGTGCCAAATTTTTTGTCAGTTCGTGGGTTTTTTTTGTTATCGCCCCTTTTGATACATATTTTAAATAGGTAATTTTTCCCCTTTTTTAGAGTCAACATTCAAGATTTTTGGGGGGGTAACGATGCAGCGCCCTTTTTGCACAAGCCCCTCCAAACTATAATAAAAAAGGGGGGGGGAGAAAGTTTTCCCCCCCCAAAACCCCCACCCTTGCACCCCAAAAAAAAAACCCCGCAACCCCCGGCCCAAAAAATTTTCCTGCCATCCCCTAAACCCTTATCCCTTAAACCTACAACCCCCTTACCCAACTTTTTACCTCCTTTCCAACCACTCAAATTCCCCCCCCTTATCCCCCCCCAAAAGGCCCTTTTAAAACCTTTCCTTCAGGGGAAATAACCCTCCATTTTGAAACCCCATACTTGCAGCCCAAAAAATGACCCTTTTTCCTGAACCCCACCCTCCCCACGTCAAAAATGAAACCCCCTTCCCAAATTTACCCATAATTTCCCCATCTATTTCCTCCTGCAAAAAACTAACTCTAAACCCGCCCTAACCCTGAAACCTCCCGTTTAAAAACTAAAACCCCCCACCCCTCCCATTTCCTGCTGCTTAAAAAAACCCACCCCCTTTTTTACCCCCCAAAACCCTTTTACCCGGGGCCCTTATTCCGGGCCCTAAATCTTATGTCAAAAACCCAACCCTCCTTTCCTTTTGGGGTTATCCCCAACCCCCCACTGCTAAACCCTACCCTGCTTACCCCCAAAAATTACTTCTTCCCCCACCTATAAACTCTCCGTCAACCCAACCTTTATTCCCCCCACTTAAACCCTCCAAATCCAGCCCTTCAAAACCCCACGGCCCGAAACTAAAAACCGGTTTCCCCCCTCCCCCATACCTGCAGCCCAAAAAACCCACCCTTATTCCCAAAACTACGTCTCCTGTTTAAAAATGACCCTTCCCTTCCCCTCGACCAAAATACCCTTCCTTTTACCTCCTGCCCTTTCTGAAAAACCCTTTAATTTCCCACCCCAAACCCCTTTCCCCAACCCCTTTTAAAATTTCCCCTCAAAATTAACCCTCCATCCATCCGACCCTATATCTCCTGCCAAAAGTAACTCTCCATTCATCCAACCCTATATCTCCTGCCAAAAAATAACCCTCCATTTTTCTCCCAAACCCCTATCCCTGCCTATTCCCCCTGCCCAAAATGACCCTTTTTTTCCTGCCCCCTACATCTCACGTCAAAATTTA
This sequence comes from Phyllomedusa bahiana, assembly GCA_025379985.1. Lineage (NCBI taxonomy): Eukaryota > Metazoa > Chordata > Amphibia > Anura > Hylidae > Phyllomedusa > Phyllomedusa bahiana. Next base: position 13,751 of record JAODAL010065325.1, on the reverse strand, counting down.
ATTTTCCCCACCCAAACCCTTTTAACCCCTCCCCCCACCCCACCCCCCCCGGCCCCAAAACCCTTTTCCCCCCCCAACCCTTACCTCTTTCCTAACACGTTCCTCTTTTCCTCCCCCCCCATTTAACCTTTATTTTTTCCCCCTTTTTTAAAAACCCTAATAATTTTTCCAAAAACCCCCCCCTCCAAACAAAAACCCAGGGGGGAAAAAGATCACCCCTTTTTAACCCTGCCCCCTTTAAATTTTCTTTCCCCATCACTTGGGTTTGGGTTCCTTTTTAAAACCCTTACCCCCCAACCTCTACTTCCCCCCAAATCTGACCCTCTCGTTTTCCCCCCATCCCCTATTCATTTTTCTGAACCTTTTTTTTTCCCTTTTCTCAACCCAAACCTTTTAACCAAACCCCCCTTTTCCCCGGGTTTCCCTAAATCGGTTTCTCTAAATTTGAGGGGGGCTCTTCTGGCTGAAGACGAAATTTGGAGCATAAAAATTTTCCCCTCAGCCGGCTGCACCTTGGGGGGGTTTGGGGGGACACATAAGGAGCAGGTCTGACCGGCAGAAAGGGGGGGCATAAACTTAGGGGAAAAAGGTTCACCCTGTGCTTTAAGCAGGGGAAAATCATTGTATTTTTTCCTTCAATGGGGAAAAAGGGGCCACACGGGTCCCCAACAAATATGGTCCTGCCCCAAAAACTCGAGTATACGGGGAATTTAAATTTTTAAAGGGTTTGGGCCCCGGGAAGGCGGCTGAGGCCTGTTTGCCCACCTTGGGGAGCCCATTATTGATGTTCAGCCCCCATTGGGGTGGTTTTTTCACACAGAAGGGGGTGGGGCCACTTTTCATGGGCCGAGGTGGCTGTACACAGCAGGGGGTTTTGGGACCACTTTCATGGCCTTTGGGGGGGTCTGTAAAACCGCGGGCGGCGGGCCCACTTTCCAAAATTGGCCGAGGTGGTTCGGGTAAAAAACAGCAGGCGGGGGGAGCCCCTTCATGGCCATTGGGGGGGGTCTGTACACAGCAGGGCCGGTGGGAGAAAAAAACCATGGCCATTGGGGTGGTCTGTGCACAGCAGGCGGTGGGGCCACTATTCCTCTGGCCGGCGTGGTCTGTACACAGCAGGCGCATGTCGGTGGGACCACTATTCATATTGGCCATATGGGGTGGTCTGTACACAGCAGGCGGAGGAACAACTAATCAATGGCCATTGGGGGTAGTCTGTGCACAGCAGGGCGTGGGACCACTATTCATGGCCATTGGGGTGGTCTGTCACAGCAGGCGGATGGGACCACTAATTCATTGTCCATTGGGGAGGTCTGTTTACACAGCAGAGGGCTTGTGGGACTCGCTATTACATGGCCTGCACTGTCACCATGAGCCGTATCGGTCAAGTACACACAGGCAGTGGACCCCGCTATTCATGGCATTGGGGAGGTCGACACAGCAGCGTGGGCCACTATACATGCCATTGGGGTATAGTCCTGAGCACAGCAGGCGGTGGGCCACTATTCATGCCCATTGGGGTGGTCTGTACACAGCAGGTAGGTGGGACCACTATTCAAATCGCCATAGGGTGGTCTTTACACAGCAGCAGTGGGACCGCTATTTCATGGCCGGGGTGGTCTGTACCACAGCAGCGGTCTGGGGCAGCTATTCCATGTGTCAATGGGGTGTCTGTACACAGCACGCGGGGGACCCCGCAATTCATGGCCATTGGGGTGGTCTGTACACAGCAGGGCGGTGGAGCAATATTCATGCCGGCGGTGGTCTGTACACAGCAGGCGGTGGACCACTATCATGGCCATCTGGGTGGTCCTGTACACGCAATGCGGTGGACCCACTATTCATATTGGCCATTGGGGAGCAGTACACAGAAGGCGTGGACCGCTATTGCAATACGGCCAATGGGTGGTCTGTAACACAGCAGACAGTGGAGCACTATTCATGGCCATTGTGGGTGGTCTGTACACAGCAGGCGTTGGACCGGCTATTCATGGCCAATGTATGCTGTTCTGTACATACACAGCAGTGGCGGTGGGACCGCTATTTCATAAGGCCATGGGGTTGGACCGTACACAGCAGGGGCGTGGGAGCAAATATTCATGGCCGGGGTGGTTCTGAACACAGCACAGGCGGTGGGACCACTATCATTGGCCATGGGGTTGGTCTGTACACAGCAGGCGGTGGGACGGCACTAATCATGCCATTTGGGGTGTCTGATACACAGAAGGGCGGTGGGACCACTTTTCATGGCCATTGGGGTGTCAGTACACAGAAGCGGTGGGACCACAATACATGGCATTGGGGTGTACTGTACCCACAGGCGGGGACACTATTCATGTCCAATTGTAGGGTGGTCTGTAACACAGCAGGAGGCGGTGGGACCACTAATCATGGCCATTGGGGTGTCTGTACACAGCAGGCGAGGTGGGACCACTATTCATATGAGCCAGAGAGTGGTCTGTACACAGCAGGCGTGGGACCAACTATTCATGGCCATTGGGTGGTCTTTACACAGCAGCGGTGGGAGCACTATTCAATTGGCCATTGGGGTGGTCTGTACACAGCAGGCGTAGGGAGCACTATACATGGCCATTTGGGGTGGTCTGTACACAGCAGGCGGTGGACCGCTATTATCAGGCCATTGGGGTGGTCTGTACACAGCAGGCGTTGGGACCACAATTCAAGGCCATTGGGGGTGGTCTGGTAACACAGCAGGCGGTGGGACCACTATACATGGCCATAGGGTGGTCTGTACACAGGCAGTCGGTGGGAGCAATATTCATGGCCTTTGGGGTGGTCTGTACACACAGGTGGTGGGCACTAAACATGGCCATTGGGGTGGTCTGTACACAGCAGGCGAGGGAGCACTATTCATGGCCATTGGGGTGGTCTGTACCAGCAGCGCGTGGAGCACTATACAAGGCCGGGTGGTCTGTACACAGCAGGCGGTGGGAGCACTATCCATGGCCATTGGGGTGGTCTGTACACAGCAGGCGGTGGGACAGCTATTCATGGCCGGGGTGGTCTGATCACAGCAGGCGGTGGGACCAATATTCATCGACCATTGGGTGTCCTGTGCACAGCAGGCGTGGGGCCACATTCATGGCCATTGGTGGTCCTGTACACAGCAGGAGGCGTGCGGCCGCAATTCATGCCCATTGGGGTGGTCCTGTACACAGCAGCGGTGGGACCGCTAATCAAGCCATTGGGGTGGTCTGTACACAGCAGGCGGTTGGGGGCCACTTATTCATGACCATTGGGTGGTCTGTGCACACAGGCGGTGGGGCACATTCATAATCGGCCATTGGGGTAGTCTGTACACAGCAGGCGGTGGGGCCACTATTCATGACCATTGGGGTGGTCTGTGCACAGCAGGCGGTGAGGCCACTATTCATGAGCCGCGGTGGTCTGTGCACACAAGGCGGTGGGGCCACAAATCATACCATGGGTGGGTCTGGGCACAGCAGGCGTGGGACCACTATTCATCACTGGCCATTGGGTGGTCATAACACAGCAGCGGTGGGGCCGCTATTCATTGGCCATTGGGTGGTCGTGCACAGCAGTTGGTGGAGCACTATTCATACAGGCCATTGGGGTGGTCCTTGTACACAGCAGGCGTGGGACCTACTTTCATCGGCCGGGGTGGGTAGCTGTACACGCAGGCGAGGGGCTGCTAATTCATGGCCCATTGGGGTGGTCTGTACACAGCAGGAGGTGGGAAGCACTATTCATGGCCATCTGGGGTGGTCTGTAACACCAGCAGGCGGTGGGAGCACTAATCATGGCCATTGGGGTGGTCTTGTACACAGCAGGCGGGGGGGAGCACTATTCATGGCCATTGGGTGGTCTGTACACAAGCAGGCGGTGGGACCGCTATTCCTGCCATTGGGTGGTTCTGTACACAGCAGGCGGTGGACCACTATTCATCGGCCATATGGGGTGGGGGGTGGTCTGTACAATACAGGCGTGGGGCCGCTATACATGGCCATTTTGGGGTGTCTGTAACACAGCAGGCGGTGGACCACTATACAAGGCCATTGGTGGTCTTTACACAGCAGCGGTTGGGGGCCGCTATTCATTGGCCATTGGGTGGTCTGTACTACAGCAGGAGCGGTGGGCCCACTATTCATGCCATATGGGGTGGTCTGTGCACAGCAGGCGGTGGGGCCACTATTCATGGCCATTGGGGTGGTCTGTACACAGCAGGCGGTGGGGCCGCTATTCATGGCCATTGGGGTGGTCTGTACACAGCAGGAGGTGGGACCACTATTCATGGCCAGGGGGGTTGTCTGTTCACAGCAGGTGGTGGGACCACTATTCTATGGCCATGGGGTGGTCTGTAACACAGCAGGCGGTGCGTCCCCGGCTATCATGGCCAATTGGGAGGTCTGTAACACGCAGGCGTGGGAGCACTATTGTCATGGCCATTGGGGTGGTCTGTACACAGCAAGGTGGTGGAGTCACTATCATGGCCATTGGGGTGGTCTGTACACGGCAGGCGGAGGGGCTGCTATTCATGGCCGCGTTGTCACCATGAGGCGGCATTGTCCATTGAGTTGTATCTGACGTGATTTCCATCCTGTCGGGGATAAGCGGGCGGATATGGTCGATGGCCTCTCGCCGGCTCCCGGGGGACGCGTCGCACTCATCATGTCCACCATAGGATTAAGCGGAGGCGCTATAAATTAGAGGCGAACCAGGGCTCTTAAATTATCTATGAACGCAGACAGGCCATGGCAGAACATGGTGCGAGATGAGAGCCTCTGAAATATAGCTCCTCTCATGCTGCCGCCCCGCACCCCGACATGATGGATCTCCGGCCCCGCCACCATTTGTTAATCTCGCGCCCTTTGAAGCTTCCCACTTCTATAAGTTTAGACGTTCCTCCCATTATCTCGCAGCTTATTGCAACTTTGCTGGATTTTGCAGATGTCACATCCCGAGGGGACGTGGGGCGCAAATCCCAAGCTTCGTGATCCCTCCGTGCCCTTCCTGTCGCTCATCCTGTAAGGCCGGGTTCACACCTTGCATTGAACCTGAATGGGGAAACTGCATGGAATTTGAGTTCGGTTTACTAAAAAGTGCGCGTCTTTATTGCTGGGTGGATTTTTGGTGCACCCCAAGAAACGAAATGTGTGAGCTCAGGGTCAAGGACAAAGACCAGAAGGGACTGATAACGGGGAACAGCAGATTAATGGGAGACGGGTGGTTGCAATCTGTTGTCCTCTGTTATCAGCCAATTCTGGAGAGACACGGACTATGGCAGTCGCCGACTTACACCGTTTTGACTTACATCTATCTCCTAGTTACAAATGGAGATTTATAGGGCGTGCTGGCACTTGTACTTTCATAGCAGATTGTAGCTGTGGAATGACAAGTCCCAGCATGCCACAGCAGCACATGAGGTGATTTCTTCTTAACAAGGAGCAGAGGCAGCAAAACCCTTCCCTGCACTGAAACTAAAAAAAGAAACCTTTTGTGCTGGCGTTACATGTAATACATATACTGACTTCCATACAAATTCAACTTAAGAAAAAACCTACAGTCCCCATCTAGTTTGTAACCCGGGGAAGGCCTGTATAAGGGGATTGGGGCCTTTCTCTACCCCGAAATGGCTGATAACAGAGGACAATAGATTGCAATCATCGTGGCTCAGGCCTCAAATGGCTGATAACAGAGAGCAATAGCTTTCAATGTGCAGCTGATGGAGAGAACAGGGATATTGTGATGGGCAGCGGAGGAGGAAGATCTCGCCCAGTTTCACTGATGTGGCTGATGTTCTCTACCAGATTACCAGACATGAGGCCAAAACCTTGAAGGACCCGGGGTTGGCTCCCCTGCTGCGGCCCCTTGCTGTGGCCCGGTGTGGCTCCCTGCTGCGCTTGGGGTGGCCTGGTGTGGCCCCGCTAGGTGTGGTCACCTTCCCTGCTGCGCTCGGGGTGGCCTGCCTGTGGCCGTCCGCTAGGTGGATCACCTTACCTTCTTGTGCTCCCGTTGTGGCCTGGTGTGGCCCCCTGCCATGTTGGGTCACCTTCCCTGCCTGCGCATCGGGGTGGCCTGGTGTGGCCCCGCCAGGTGTGGTCACCGTACCTGCTGTGCTCGGGGTGGCCTGGTGTGGTCACCTTACCTGCTGCGCTCGGGGTGGCCTGGTGTGGCCCCGCCAGGTGTGGTCACCTACCTGCAGCGCTCTGGGTGCCTGGTGTGGCCCCCGCCAGGTGTGGTCACACTGTACCTGCTGCGCTCGGGGTGGCCAGGTGTGGCCCCCGCTATATGTGGTCACCTTACTGCTGTGACGCGGGTGGCCGTGGTGCGGCCCCGCCAAGGTGTGGTCACCATACCTCTGCGCTCCGGGTGGCCTGGTGTGGCCACTCTAGATGTGGTCACCTTACCCTGCTGTGGCACGGGGAGTCCTGGTGCGGCCTCCGCCAGTTTGGTCACCCTTACCTGCTGGCGCTCGGGGTAGGCCTGGTGTGCCCCGCCAGTGTGGTCACCTACCTGCTGCTCTCTGGTGAGGCTCCTGCTGTGTTGTGGGTGGCCTGCTGTGGCCCCGCTAGGTGTGATCACCTTTACCTGCCTGTGCTCCCGGGTGGCCTGGTTGGCCCCGCCAGGAGAGGTCACCATAACCTGCTGGCGCTCGGGTGCCTGGTGTGGCCCCCGCCAGGTGTGGTCACCTTACCTGCTGCGCTCCGGGTGGGCCTGGAGTGGCCCCTCTAGTATTGTTGTTCACCTTACCTGCCTGTGCTCCGGGTGGCCCTGGTGCCCCCGCCAGGTGTGTCACCTTACCTGCTGCGCTCGGGGTGGCCTGGTGTGTGGCCCCGCCAGGTGTGGTCACCTTACCTGCTGCGCTCTGGTGTGGCTCCCTGCTGTTTGGGGTGGCCTGCTGTGGCCCCGCTAGGTGTGATCACCTTACCTGCTGCGCTCAGGGTGGCCTGGTGTGGCCCCGCCAGGTGTGGTCACCTTACCTGCTGCGCTCGGGGTGGCCTGGTGTGGCCCCGCCAGGTGTGGTCACCTTACCTGCTGTGCTCGGGGTGGCCTGGTGTGGCCCCGCCAGGTGTGGTCACCTTACCTGCTGTGCTCGGGGTGGCCTGGTGTGGCCCCGCCAGGTGTGGTCACCTTACCTGCTGCGCTCGGGGTGGCCTGGTGTGGCCCCGCTAGGTGTGGTCACCTTACCTGGTGCGCTCTGGTGTGGCTCCCTGCTGTTTGGGGTGGCCTGGTGTGGCCCCGCTAGGTGTGGTCACCTTACCTGGTGCGCTCTGGTGTGGCTCCCTGCTGCGCTCGGGGTGGCCTGGTGTGGCCCCGCTAGGTGTGGTCACCTTCCCTGCTGCGCTCGGGGTGGCCTGGGGTGGCCCCGCTTGGTGTGGTCACCTACCCTGCGGCGCGCGGGGTGGCGTGGTGTGGCGCCGCTAGGTGTGGTCACCTTACCTGCTGCGCTCAGGGTGGCCTGGTGTGGCCCCGCTAGGTGTGGTCCCCTTACCTGCTGCGCTCGGGGTGGCCTGATGTTGCCCCGCAAGGTGTGGTCACCTTACCTGGTGCGGTCTGGTGTGGCCCCGCTAGGTGTGGTCACCTTACCTGCTGCGCTCGGGGTGGCCTGCTGTGGCCTCGCTAGGTGTGATCACCTTACCTGCTGTGCTCGGGGTGGCCTGGTGCGGCCCCGCTAGGTGTGGTCACCTTCCCTGCTGTGCTCGGGGTGGCCTGGTGTGGCCCCGCTAGGTGTGGTCACCTTACCTGCTGCGCTCGGGGTGGCCTGGGGGGCCCCCCGCTGGGTTTTGGTCCCCTTCCCTGGTTTCCCCGCCTTTATGTTCAGGCTTATGGAGCTGTCGGGATTTTAAAAAAAATTCCTCACTGCGCTCGGTTGGGGCCCTGCACGGTCCCGGCGGTGGATGGATAAAGCTCGGGGCTGCCGCTAAATAATCCCTTTGGGGCCCTCCCCCTTTACCCCGGTTTTTTATGCTTTTGGGAAAAAACATGACATATTCCCTTCAGAGTCTCCGTAATGTGGATAATTTGACTTGCGGTGCACAAGTGACCCGGGCCCCGTGTCTGAGCGAGCCCCCCAGGCCCCGGGGCGGACCCAAATTTATCAGTTCTTTGGAAAAGTTTTTGTCATAGAAGAGACTCTGGTGTGGAAGGATTTGCTCGTCCCGCACATTGTCAGCGTCGTCTGATACATTGTAACGGATCGGCTTCCTCCTGTTTTGTCTTGGTCGACAGGAAGTGCAACAATTGCATGAAAATTCGGAATGGCTAGTACCCTGCCCGGGGCCGCTCACTGGAGCCCAGTGGTATGTACCCTGCCCGGGGCCGCTCACTGGAGCCCGGGTTTGTCAAACCCTCCCCGGGGGGCCGTCACTGACCCCAAGGGTTTTAAACCTCCCCCGGGGCGGCTCACTAGGGGCCCGTGGTGCCCCTCCCCTCCCCCGGGGCGGCTCACTAGAGCCCAGTGGTGTCTACCCTGCCCGGGGCCGCTCACTGGAGCCCAATGGCGCGTTCCCTCCCCCGGGGCCCGCTCACTGGAGCCCAATGGCGCGTTCCCTGCCCGGGGCCGCTCACTGGAGCCCAATGGGGCGTTCCCTGCCGGGGGCCCGGGCCCCATTGGACCCCAATGGGGGTTTCCCCTTTCCTGGGGCGGCCTTTGGGACCCCAATGGCGCGTTCCCTGCCTGGGGGCCGGGCTCATTGGACCCAAGGTTATCCAGGGTTTAAATGGTGGCTTCTTTTCCCTGTCCCTTTGGGTAATCCCCAGTGGGCCCTTCAAAATTTGAGGGTGAATGCCCTGGAACCTGTGGGTGGACCCCCCCACCCCCTTTTTGCAGTGATGACCCACAACTAAGGAGTCTCCATGATTGGGGTTGTAGTGGTCGTTTTTGGGTTTGAGGGAAGCGTTCCCCCCTTAATTAAAGAACCCGCGCCCAGGTAAAAGGACGGGCCCGTTCTAAATGGGGAAGCAGGGGTTTGGTGCCCCATGGGAGGAAAAATTGCCCCATCATCCCAAGAAGTCTTTTTAAAGAATGAGAAAGATGGGGCTGGTCATTTGGGTCGCAGTCCCCCCCCTTCCCTCCCCGGGGACTAGTCCCCCTCTTCGGGTTTAGGGGTCCATGGAAGGGGCCCACCTCTCCCTCTTTTTGGAAATTGGTGCCCCCGCTTCTAGATCATTGCTTTTTTGGTGGGCAGATTGGGGGGGGTGGTAGGAGGGGCCCCACCTTCATTCGCCAGGCCAGCCCGGGGCCCCTATTGCATGTGTGAATGAGGACTTTTCATCAATCTCTCACCTAGCGATCTCGTGCATATTACCTCGATCTCGTACCCCTCTGTCCAACCGGCCGTCTCGTACCCCTCCGTCGATCGGTCCGTCTCGTACCCCCCCGCCCTTTTCCTTTCCGTCCTTTCCCGTACCCCCCCCGTCTATCTGCCCCCGGGGGGTTTTCCCTTCGGTCCCCCTTCCTCTTCCGCCCGTCCGTCTCGTACCCCCCTCCGTCTATCCACCCGGGCCGCCCGTTTTCCTCCCCCTCTGTCCATCCTTTCCTCTCGTACCCCCCCGTTTTTCCATCTTTTCCGTCCGGCCCTGGGTACCCCAAATCCGTTGTCCGCCCCGTGGTCTGTCCCCTTTTTAATCCGCCCGCCCGGGCTCGTACCCCCCCGTCTACCCATCTGCCCTTTCCGTTTCGAACCCCCCCTTATCCATTGCCCCTTTCCGTTTTCGACCCCTTTCCGTCTATCCTTTCCGTCCTTCGTACCCCTCCGTCTATCCATCCGTCCGTCTCGTACCCCTCCGTCTATCCATCCGTCCGTCTCGTACCCCTCCGTCTATCCATCCGTCCGTCCGTCTCGTACCCCTCCGTCTGTCCATCCGTCCGTCCGCCTCGTAGCCCTCTGTCCATCCGTCCGTCCGCCTCGTACCCCTCTGTCCATCCGTCCGTCCGTCTCGTACCCCGCTGTCCAGCCGTCCGTCCGTCTCGTACCCCTCTGTCCATCCGTCCGTCCGTCTCTTTACCCTTGTCTATCCGTCGTCCGTCTCGTCCCCCTCGGTCTATCCGTCCGTCCGCTCGTACCCTCGGTCTATCCGTCCGTCCCGTTTCGTACCCCTCGGTCAGTCCGTCCGTCCGTCTGTCTCGTACCCCTCGGTCCGTCCGTCCGTCGGTCCGTCTCGTACCCCTCGGTCCGTCCGTCCGTCCGTCCGTCTCGTACCCCTCGGTCCGTCCGTCCGTCCGTCCGTCCCGTAGCCCGCCCGTCCGTCCGTCCGTCCGTCCGTCCCGTAGCCCGCCCGTCCGTCCGTCCCGTAGCCCGCCCGTCCGTCCGTCCGTTCTCGTACCCTCGGTCCGTCCGTCCGTCGTCTCGAAACCCTCGGTCCGTCCGCCCCGTCGTCTCGTACCCCTCGGTCCGTCCGTCCGTCCGTCTCGTACCCCTCGGTCGTCCGTCCGTCCGTCCGTTCGTACCCCTCGGTCGGTCTCGGTCCGTCCGTCCGTCTCGTACCCCTCGGTCGGTCCTTTCCGTCCGCCGTCTCGTACCCCTCGGTCGGCCCGTCCGTCCGTACCCCTCGCGTCGGTCCGTCCGTCTCGTACCCCCTCGTCGGGTCCGTCCGTCCGTCCGTCACGTACCCCTCGGTCGGTCCGTCCGTCCGTTCCGTCCCCGTACCCCTCGGTCGGTCCGTCCGTCGGTCCGTCTCGTACCCCTCGGTCGGTCCGTCCGTCCGTCCGTCTCGTACCCCTCGGTCGGTCCGTCCGTCTCGTACCCCTCGGTCCGTCCGTCCGTCTCGTACCCCTCGGTCGGTCCGTCCGTCTCGTACCCCTCGGTCGGTCCGTCCGTCCCTCACGTAGCCCTCGGTCGGTCCGTCCGTCTCGTACCCCTCGGTCGGTCCGTCCGTCTCGTACCCCTCGGTCGGTCCGTCCGTCTCGTACCCCTCGGTCGGTCCGTCCTTTCTCGTACCCTGGGTCGGTTCTTTCCGTCTCGTACCTCGGTCGGTCCGTCCGTCTGTACCCCGTCGGCCCGGTCCGTCGTCTGTACCCCTCGGGTCGGTGTCCTCGGTCTTATTTACCCCTCCGTCGGGTCCTTCGAAACCCCTCGGTGGGGCCCTTTCGGCCCGTCCGGCTCGTCCCCCTGGTTTTTCCTGGGTTTTCCGTCGTTTCGTACCCTGGGGTGGGGTCCGCGGCCCTCCGTCTCGTCCCCCGGCGGTCGTCGGCCCGTCCGTCTCGTACCCTCGGGGTCGGGGGGTCCGCCGTTTTACCCCTCGGTCCCGTGTCCCCGTCTCGTCCCCTCGGTCGGTCCGTCGGCCCGCCCGTCTCGTACCCTGGGTCGGTCCGTCGGCCCCGTCCGTCTTTCCCCCCTGGGTGGGTTTCCGTCGGCCCCGCCCCGTCTCGCCCCCTCGGTGGTCCGTGGGGTTCCGTCCGTCCGTTGGTTTTCCCCGTTTTCGTCGGCCTGGTCCGTTTCGTCCCCGGGCCCGTCGGCGGTCCTCTGTACCCCTCGGGTCCCCGTCGGGGTCCGTCTGGGGTTACCCCCCGGGGGGGGCCCCCGCGGGCCCTTTGCTTTTCCCCCCGGTCCCTTTCCCGTCCGTCTCTACCCCCGGTCGTCGTCCTTTCCCCGTTCGTCCCCCTTCGTCCGTCGGTCGTCCGCCCGTCCCCCTCGGCCCGTCTCCGGGGGCCTTCGTACCCCTCGGCCGTCTTTTCCGTCCGTCTCGTACCCCCGGCTCCGTGGGCCCGTCCGTCTCGTCCCCTGGTCGGTCCGGCGGTCCTCCGTCTCGTCCCCCTCGGTTTCCGTGGGGGTTCGCCGTCTCGACCCCTGGGGTCCGCGGTCCCGTCTCGTCCCCCTCGGTCCCGTCGGTGTCCTCCTTTCCCCTCGGCCCGGGGTCCGTCCGTTCGTCCCCCGGTCCCCCCCCCCCCCCGCCCCCCCCCCCCCCCCCCCCCCCCCCCCCCCCCCCCCCCCCCCCCCCCCCCCCCCCCCCCCCCCCCCCCCCCCCCCCCCCCCCCCCCCCCCCCCCCCCCCCCCCCCCCCCCCCCCCCCCCCCCACCCCCCCCCCCCCCCCCCCCCCCCCCCCCCCCCCCCCCCCCCCCCCCCCCCCCCCCCCCCCCCCCCCCCCCCCCCCCCCCCCCCCCCCCGCCCCCCCCCCCCCCCCCCCCCCCCCCCCCCCCCCCCCCCCCCCCCCCCCCCCCCCCCCCCCCCCCCCCCCCCCCCCCCCCCCCCCCCCCCCCCCCCCCCGCCCCCCCCCCCCGCGCCCCCCCCCCCCCCCCCGGGGGGGGGGGGGGGGGGGGGGGGGGGGGGGGGGGGGGGGGGGGGGGGGGGGGGGGGGGGGGGGGGGGGGGGGGGGGGGGGGGGGGGGGGGGGGGGGGGGGGGGGGGGGGGGGGGGGGGGGGGGGGGGGGGGGGGGGGGGGGGGGGGGGGGGGGGGGGGGGGGGGGGGGGGGGGGCGGGGGGGGGGGGGGGGGGGGGGTCCCGTCGGCCCCGCCGTCTCGTACCCCTGGGTCCGTCGGCCCGTCCGTCTGAAACCCCCGGGGTCCTCGGCCCCGTCCGCCCCGAACCCCTCGGGTCCGTGGGTCCGCCGTCCGACCCCTCGGTCCGTGGGGTCCGCCCGTCTCTTTTCCCCCCTGGGCCCGTCGTCCGTCGTCTCGAAACCCCTCGGTTCCTCGGTCCGTCGGTTTCGCCCCCTCGGTCCGTCGGTCCGTCCGCTCGGTCCCCTCGTCCGCCCCGGGTCCCCCGTCTCGTACCCCTCGGGCCCCGTCGGGGTCCCCGTTCCGTTCGTACCCCTGGGGTCCGTCGGTCCGTCCTCTCTACCCCGGCCCCTCGGCCCCGCCCCCGTCTCGTACCCCTGGGGTCCGTGGGGTCCTCCGCCGTACCCCTCGGTCCTCTTTTCCCTCCGCCGTCCCCCCCGGGTCCGTCGGCCGCCCTTCTACCCCTGGGGCCCCGTCGGTCCGTCCGTCTCGACCCCTGGGGCCGTCGTCCGTCCGTCCGACCCCTGGGTCCGGGGGCCCGTCCGTCTCTACCCCTCGGCCCCGTGGGTCCTTCCGTCTGTACCCCCGGTCCGTCGTCCGCCCGTTCGTCCCCCTCGGTCCGTCGCCCCGTCCGCTCGTACCCCTCGGTCCTGGTCCGCCCGCCCTCGACCCTGGGGTCCGTGGTCCGTCCGTCTCACCCCTCGGCCCGTCGGCCCGTCCGTTCGTCCCCCTCGGTCCGCGTCCTTTTCCGTCTCGACCCCCGGCCCTGGCCGGGCCGTCCCGCCCCCCGGCCGCGGTCCCCTCCGTCTCGTACCCCTCGGTCCGTCGGTCCGTCCGTCTCGTACCCCTCGGTCCGTCGGTCCGTCCGTCTCGTACCCCTCGGTCCGTCGGTCCGTCCGTCTCGTACCCCTCGGTCCGTCGGTCCGTCCGTCTCGTACCCCTCGGTCCGTCGGTCCGTCGTCTCGTACCCCTCGGTCCGTCGGTCCGTCGCGTCTCGTACCGCGGTCCGTCGGTCCGTCGTCTCGTACCCCTGTCGCGGTCGTCGTCTCTGTACCCCTCGGTCCGTCGGTCGGTCCGTCTCGTACCCCTCGGTCCGTCGGTCCGTCCGCCGTACCCCTCGGCCGTCGGTCCGTCCGTCTCGTACCCCTGGGCCCGTCGGTCCGTCGTACCCCTGGTCCCGTCGGTCTCGTACCCCTCGGTCCGTCGGCCCGTCCGTCTCGTACCCCTCGGTCCGTCGGTCGTCCGTCCGTTCGTCTCCCTGGGCCCGTCGGTCTCCGTCGGTCTCGTACCCCTCGGCCCCCGTCGGTCCCGTCCGTCTCGCCCCCTCGGTCCGT
>JAODAL010065324.1:0-18286 GCA_025379985.1 Phyllomedusa bahiana | reverse complement strand
GGGCAGCTGGGAAACATCCAATGACCAGTGTGTAGGTCACGGCAGCAGCCACAGCAGCGCATGAGGTCGACAGTGGCAAAATGACATTTGGGGTGTCAAAACGGAGGTAGGCCACGGGGGGGGACAATGACCGGGGGAGGTCACGGCAGCGCCACAGCGCGTGAGGTAAAAAGTGGACAATGACAGGTGTGGGATGGGTGGCAATACCAGCCCCGGGTAAAGTGGTTGGTGGGATGGAGAAAACTGTCAGCGATGTGTGGCTCAGGGGGGGGGTGGGGGCATCAAAATAGGGTTTTGGGGCAGGTAGTTTGAACCCAGATTTTCTACAGTTTGGGTGGGGAGTCATGGCTGTGTAGTTGACGCCTAAGGTTTGGTTTGTGGAATCCGGGCCGATCCAGCCTGTTCATTTTGGGAAAAAGTCCGTTTTCCCAAATTTTCCCGTGGCAAGCGGTTCTTTTGGGGGTAATGATGGCCCCCCACACTGAACACCCGCTCTGATGCCACACTACTGGCCGGGAGGACAGCTTCTCCCCTCAATGGAAAAGTTGGGGCCCACACAATCCGTTGGCCCCGTAGTCCGCGGATTTTTAAACTGGGGGGGGCAGAGTCCTGTCCAAGTGGACCCCCTGTTGGTTCAGGGATGTGGTCCTGTGCTGGGCGATCCCCTTCCTAGGGGGTGAAGGAAAGTGTCTCGTGACTCCGCTTAGGTTACTGTGATGGAGTGGGTACTGTCCTACCCCCCCACCTTCCCCCAGCAGTCGGGGCATTTAAGTACGTGAGCGCGGGGGAACCCCCGGTCAGACCTGTAAGGAGGGCCCGATGCCGCACTTAGGCGGCCAAATGATTACGGAGGATTTCCTATGTTTTGAGTTTGTCTTTCCCCCTCAATGCTGGGGGGAAAAAAGGGGTCCCCTTTTGGACCGGTTTTGCGGGGGCCAATATTGTGGAGAGCCAAAATTCATCCCTCTGCCGGTTGCTGACTATTCGGCTGTCACTAGCCAGGCAAATAAGCATGCTGGGGGGCCTTTGTGCCCCAAGTGACTCCGAGGGGCTCCCTGCCTCCATTTCCATGTATACTGCCGCGGCTGCTTGGGGGTCATCTGCCTCGTCTTCCTCATCTCCATCCACCTCCTCCAGCTGCTCCTGCTCCTCCTCTCTTGTAAACCTGGGTAGAAAAATCCACTCATTTCACCAGACAATGCTTTGCCCCAAATTGTCCTCCTCCTCCTCCTCCATTTCAGCCCCCACCGGACTATGTGGTCACGAGATTTTAGTCGCCACGTCCTCCAGTCCCCTGCCCAGACAGATTTTTCAGCATCTGTTCCAGGACATGAAGCAGTGGAAATGATGTTATTATCCCGTAGTCCTGGCGACTGACAAATAACGTCGCCTCCTCGAATGGCCTCAACAAACGGCAGGTGTCACGCATGACGGGCCACTGGCTGACATCAAAGTTACAACAGGGGATTTACTTCTGTCTCCCTGGATCATCAAAAAATATTTAAAGGGCCCTTTTCTCTGTTCAATACAGTCGGTCCAACATGTGCAGGCTGGAATTTCCCAACGGGTGGAAACATCGCATATCAGAGTGTGTTGGGGGAGGCGGTCTGCCGCTGCAACTCGAGCAGGTGTTCCTGGCTTTGTACGAATGGATAAAGTGCATGCACAGTTTCCTGGCCATTTTCAGAAACTGCTGAAGATTGGTGGAAGACTTCAGGAACCTTTTGACAACCAGTTTTGAACACGTGCGCATGCGGGGCATGGACAATCCCTCCTGGGTTTGCGCGTGGACACCATGTTCCTCCATTGTCCGTCACCATGGTTACGTTTTGCAGTTGGGGCGGAGTTAGCCACACATCGATTTCTTGCTGCATTTACGTGGAGCAGTTCCTCCCCTGTGTGACTTCGTTCGCCGAGGCAAGCCAGGTGTAGAACTGCGTGACAACGCTGTCCCCTACCATGTGGTATGATTGGAGCAGTACTTGTGGAGCTGAGTTGGTGGTGGTGGTGTAGGAGTAGGAGGCGGAAATTGGCGCAGGAGCAGCAGTTTGACAACGTGGAGGAGAAAGCGGCGTCTCCTGCCCAAAGTTGTTGGTGTGCCTGGGCCGGAAGCACATTCACCCGTGGGCCGTAAAGGACATGTACTGGCCCTGACCTAGTTACAGCTCCAGACGTCCGCGCTGCCGGGGCACCTTGGAAACAAACCGATAAGCTTAAGGACTGGCCCACCTTCGTTCTACATATTTATGAAGTGCTGGGTACTGCCTTTTTTGGGAAAAAGAAATTACGGCTTGGAACTTTTCCATCTCGGCTCGGCACAAGCCATTAGTTCTCTGAATGGTGCAGAGTCCACCATTTGGAAAGGGAGGGGACGGGCAGTAACACAACTTGGACAGGAGCACGGTCAGCTGCTGCCCTTAGGATGGTTGGACGCATACTGTTGTCTCTTTGCAATCGCCTCGCTGAAGACTGCTGGCGCCCATGAGTAGCGAGGAGCAGGAGCATCGGACCGGAGATGATGTCAAAGAGAAACAGCTCCCTTCTGCAGAGGGGGGTGGAGCCTTGACTGGCTGCAATGGCATGCGTGCCATTGGGCGCTGCTGCTGTTGTGCGGCGGCAGGATGGACCACCAATCTGAGCCACGTTTTCCCAGGCCACCGGTTTGGTGACGCTGCATGTGTTGACGCAGGGCCGTGGTGCCAACGTTAGCTCCCTGGCCACGCTTCACTTTCTGCTTACAGATTCTACATATACCCATATTCGGCTCCTCCGGTTTCTTAGCAAAGAACTCCCAACCGCCGAGTATCGGATTTACCGCCAACGCTCTGCACTGAGTGACTACTGCCGCCGCTGCTCGCGAGCCCCTGTGCCGCTACTTTTTTGGGGACCTGCGAAGCGGGTTTTTTACCCGTGGCCGCTTGGCTCCGACCTCACACTCCTGCCACCCCGCTGACACACAGCTACACAACCCACTTGCGGGCAGCGCCGCTGCCTGCCCCACAAGCCGACGCCCTCTTCACCTGATGATGATGAAGCCCTTGCCTCACCCGGCTCCCAAGGTGGGTCGGTACATCATCATCTATTTGTGTTTCATCGTCACTGCTGTCCTCTCACCGGCCCTTGGTATGCAGAGGCAGCCCCCTCACAACATGACCTCCCATGCCACTCTCAACATCTATACTTTGCCCCTACTGTAAGAAAGCAGGGGATATTTGGGCCCCCTTTCTTCGCTGCCAAGTAGCTGCTGACTGCCCTCCTCAAATTGTTCATCCTCGCTATATAGTGGCGCTGAGCCCAGACCACATAGTAGGATTTGGCTGAGGGAACCGGATGGGACAGAGGCGGGTTGAGGTCAGGTGATGGCCGCTGACCCGCTCCCCGGGGCCATGCAAAACTAAGGGTATGTGTTGATGTTAAACCCCCGACTCTTGGTGGGATTGTCAGATGTCATTGGGAGGAAGTGGAATGACCTAGTCAACCAATCAAGAACCATTGCGTTGCTGAACAACACACGGCCGTAGATGACAGCGGCAGTTTGTGGCCTCACCCAGTGACCCCTGTGCGCGTCCCCTTTCTGTGCTGCGACCTGCTACAGGGAAAGTTTGTGCCTCTGCCACTCGCAGGTGAAGAGCCTGCCACCTCTCTGTCTGACATACTGTTTGTTCTAAAATGTACAGACACTGTTTGATGAAGATATCTGTATATGATAAATACCACACCCTGTATTTTTATGCCAAATGAAAACCCACTAAGAAGCTTGGGTAACCCTTGGGTATAAATTGCGCTCCAAAAAATGGGCAGGAAAAATTGACTTGTATGTGCCTTTAAAAACTGAATTAAAAGCCAAACAGGCTTAATTAAACCCTTTGGATATGAATTATGCTACAGAATTTCTTTTGGGCAGTGAAAAACAAAGTTTCTTTTACTGGTACAACAGCAGAACAACGCTTAATTAAACCCCTGGGTGTAAATTGCGCAAAAGAATTGAGCAGCCGGAAACTAATAGCTTGTAGCGTGTTACAATTGATGTTTTCTACGCTACAAAACAAGAGAAAAAATTTTAATAAACCTTCGTTTGTGAATTATGCTACAGGAAAATTGTTTTTTTTTTGGCGGGAAAAAGACGGTTTCTTGGAGTCACAAAAGCAGCAGAACAACGCTTAATTAACCCCTTAATGTAAATTGCGCAAAAGATTTGAGCAGCCGGAAACTACTAGCTTTGTAGCGTGTTACAATTGCGTGTTTTCAACGCTACACAACAAGAGAAAATTTTTTAAATTTAACCTTCTCTTGTGAATTATGTACAGGAAAATTGTATTTTTTTGGCGGTGAAAAAGACGGTCTATTTTTGTCCCCCCTTTCCCCTTTTAACCCAAAAAATACAAAAACGCTTTTATTCAACCACCTGGAAAAATTTTAAATTGCGCAAAAAAGGGGAAAAAATTTTTGATGCAAGAACCCGGTAAACTTAAAAATCTAGCTTTGTAGGGTGTTTCAATTGCGTGTTTTCTACGCTACACAACAAGAGAAAAATTGTAATAACCTTCGCTTGTGAATTATGCTAAGGAAAATTGTATTTTTTGGCGGGGAAAAAGACGGTGTATTTTTGTTACCACAGCACAAAAAAAAACGCTTAATTTACCCCTGGATGTAAATTGCGCAAAAGAATTGAGCAGCCAAAAATGAAGTGGTATTTGTATTATAAAAACGCTGTTTCTTTAATGAATACAACAGGAACTGGCTTATATCCCCCTTGGATTTTTCAATGTGCTGGGGAGCAGATAGCATTAAATGTATATGCCCCTGGACTTCAGATCCAATACACCAAAAAATCAGAAATAGAACATTAAGAGAAGCAATCTCTGAGACAAGCTGAGACACCCCACAAAAATCACTGTATAAAAATCAGTTCTTCAGTAACAATCAGCCGCGGCAGCACCTTCCTGTCAGTACAGTGAGGGGCGGTATGAGCTCCCAGCGTCCGCCCGGACTTTTATGTGCGGTGAGTCACAGAACGCCGGTTTTTGATTGGCTTCATCTTTGAAACATGTCATGCAGGCTATGCCCTTCTTCCTCCCAGAGTGCTTTGCCCCATGTAGCGCCATGTGCTCGCAGCCATTTTTATCAATCAAAGCCATTTTTGTTCACCCAAAGTACCCCAAACTTCGACTTTGTTCAGAATCGAAGTTTTCCTGAAATTCTGAACGAATTCCACTTCGTTAGAATCGATTCGCCCATCTCTATTCATTAACAACTAAGAAATCTGCTACTGAGAGAGGTATTGATAAGAAAAGTTTGATTTTATCACCCTAACCCCATCCCAACATTTGTTGTAAGTTTATGTCATGGCCAGGAAGGTTTCCCGCAAATTGCTGTATATTTATGGCAAAGCAATCATTGTGGGGAAACAACTGTGCAATATAGTTTACTCCAGTCAAGCCCAATTAACGCCTTAGATGCTGTGTTTAGTTGGTAGGGGAGAGATATTAGGAGAGAACTCCCTCTGTATCCATCGACACCCAACAGCACGATCGCAGGGTGCCAATGGTGCCGAAGATATTTAAAAAATTGTGCCAACATACAGTAGATATTTGGTAGATGCAAGTTATAAACTATTTTGTATGGTATAATATCCGTCCTACATGCAGAAAATTTTAACGATATTTTGACACAAATAAACAAGGCTTGTGTGGGCCAAAATTTATTACTCACATAAAGCAAAATGTGTCTGGAAAAAACATTCTCTAATCACATGGATAGGTAAAAGCATTAAAGGAGTGTTATCGTTTGAGCTGTTCGGGCTGTTCAGCTAATTTTCTCAGATTGAGTTTGAAATCCAGGGGCTTTGTCTCTCCTGTCAGCAGGGGTGTCCCCTGCTCCCAGGAGGCGTTGTCTCCCCTCATGAAGAACTGTGACATCATCATTTTGTTTGGAGCAGGGGATGCAGAAGGTTGTCTGGATATAACAGCTCTGTAGCCTCCTACATGCTTATGTCTGCAGCCTTGAGGCTCCAGCAAGCTCCAGCAAGCACCTGTTATATCTCTTTTCACACAAATTACACTGAAAGCCAGCAGCTTACTTTAGGGGTGTTCACCCAAATTTTTCTGACAACAGGCAGAGATCTTTACTCAATACAAAGGACAATGTCAGCTTCAAGTAAAGATCTCTGCTTGCTGTCAGTGACATGTGGTGAAAACATTTGGGCGGAGAAGCACTCAGCTTTGAGAGGAAGCCCCTACTCAACCTGTAACTAACTTGGCCTGGTGTGCAGTGGTAGATGTTGCCTTTACAAGGAAGGGTTTGGAGTTCTAGTCCCCCCACAGAGTATTCCCCCCCCCTAAATTTACACATAGTAGAGAGACCTAAAATATATATGTCAATCTCTAAAAATGATATATTTACACATACATAGCTCCCCCTATATCATGTCTCATCCCCCCAGAGTATATGCATTGTATCACATATGTTGGAAGTGCTTGGTGTGACTACTGCGAGGATGGGGAGGATAGGGGAGCTTTGTGTGTGTGTATATAAATAAAATTATAGATGTCTACACATATATTTTCATATATTTACATATGTGTACAATTTATAAAAGAAAAAAAAAACTACCGACGGGGCTTGAACTACCAACCTCTGTCTTGCAGAGCTGATCACCTAAGCACTGCACCACACAAGCAGCTTATACAGGGCACAGTGTTGAATCCTTATGTTATAAAAATTACATATGATTACGTCATAGGAGGCGGGGTTGACATCTCGATCTGAGGAAAAGGAACGCCCTCTTTTCAAAGTAGCAGCTTGAGGACTGGGCCTGTGGGGGAGGTGAATCAACCTCTTGGCAAAAGCCCTTTAAACAGCCAGTAATGGCCCAGATCATCACCATAGATCTGGGAGATGAGTATAGAGCCAGCAGACCTTGGTTTCACTATCGATTTTAACAGCTCAGAAGGGAATAAACACAGAGTGTGCAGGCAGCCAATCACAGTGCAGGGGGCATGGCCGGGGCGTTTCCTGTCTAGGGGCGTATCCCAACAGGCTGAATGAAATGTCAGTCAGCCAATCACAGTGCAGGGGGCGTGTCTAGGGCGCGGGCGTTCCGACCAGCAACAGCAGAAATAGAAGACAGATTTACAGAGAAGCTCATATCTGCTAAACCAAGTGACAGAGGTAATGCAACCCAATTACAAAAGCGCTTAATTTTACTGTCCCCATAATCTGAGTCATGATCTTTGTAATGATAAAACCCCTTTAAGAAGTTATTCCCACATAAAGTAACACAAGTCAGATTTAAAAAATGGGGCTCTCTCACAGAGGTAAAAATTGGCTGAGGCAGTAAGTGGTTAATATTATTGTTTTCAAATATGTATTCCCAGAAGTCATGGTAAAGCTCATGACTGTATTACAAAAATGGCTGTCACAGAGGTGCATGTGTATCTCCATATAACTACAGTTTGATATGGAGGAATACAAAGGTTTTCTGTGGTAAATTCCATCAGACACTATATATATATATATATATATATATAGAGAGAGAGAGAGAGAGAGAGAGAGAGAGAGAGAAGAGAGAGAGAGTGAGAGAGAGAGAGGGTACTCCCCTCTAAATTATATTGCTTGGATATTAGATTCTCTGTGCAGAGTCTGTGCAGCAGTATTAGGAGGCTTTATAGCTCAATACTAAAGTATCTGAACTTTGCTGTTAATGTAGACATTTAGCGTGGGCATCAGGGCTTTCTTTCAGCATACATAGAGACAACATTTAGTTGGCACATTGTGGCACTATTCTTATAATTCATGATAAAACATTTTCCAGTTTAAGATAGCTCTATATAAAACAAGAACAATGTCTCTCTGTCTCTGATATCTTGAATACTCAAAGTCCTTAGATTTAAAAAGAACATTCTGTTTCATAGCACTGCGGAGAAATCTACCTCAGTGATGTCTATTCTAACAAACCAGTTCCCAATGGATTAAAGCAGAACAAAGTCCTTTGGGGTAAGACAGGTGGAAAAATGTACAAAGACATTGAAGGGGTTTTAAGACTATTAAAAAAATTTATTTCTTCTAGAAACATTGCCACTTTTATGTCTGTGTTTAATATTAGAGCTTCACTTCTAACTAATTCTACCAACAGAACAACCTACACAATAACTAGTAGGCGCTATACACATTACATGCACTAAGTAGTGTTAGAAAAAAAGACAACACCAAATCAGAACAATTAGAAAAAAACAACACATTTGAAAATCCAATAGAAACTTTATTAATTAGAAAATAATAAAAGACATATGAAATAGATAGAATTCACCCAAGATGAATTGCGCTACTATCACTGGTAAAGTTTAGTACTTGAGACACATGAAAAGACACATCTGCATGTTTTTCTCACTATCTGACATGAAATCAGAATAAACCTTACCTGTTTTAGGTCAGTTAGGAACCAAAATTATTTGTATTTGCCAAATGCCAGAATAATGAGAGAGAGAATTTTTTAAGGCATTTTTATTACTTTCTGCAAATTCAAAAGTTTATATGCACTAGGATTACTATGCTTCATTCATCTGTACAAACAATTATACGCAAGTACAAACAATCCTATTGAAAATGTATAGGCAAAGCTGAAAAGGCAGATGCAAGCATGGCGACCTACACACATGGCTCAGTTATACCAGTTCTGTTAGGAGGAATGGGCCAAAATTCCTACCAACTATTGTGAGAAGCTTGTGGAAGGATATCCAAAATGTTTAACCCAAGTCATACAGTTTAAGGGCAATGCTACCAAATACTAATAAAATGTGTGTAAACTTTTGACTTTGCAGAAAGTAATAAAAATGCCTTAAAGAGAACCTGTTACATAGTTTATGCCCCCCTTGCTGAGGTCAGAACAAGCTAGTGTCAGACATGCTGTTTCCAGCGCTGTGCCCATTATTCTGTAAGATGCTGTAGTTTTCGTGTATTTAATGCTCAACTCTTTTTTCAAATCCCACCCACCTGAGGCTAGCCCCGCCCACCTCAACTGATAAACCTATTAGGGCCAGTTCACACGGCTTATTCTGAGACGGATTGGAGCCGTACTGCGCGCCGTATTTGCGCTGCAGTACGGCTCCAATCCGTCCCAGTAACTACGGTAATACACAGTTCTCATAGAGAACTATGGATTCCGTCTCTCCGTCCCGCTCGGCGAATCCGCCGGGCGGGGAGAAAGTGACATGCACATTATCCCGGCGGAATACGCGCCGTGGATAATGCATTGTCTATGGGGCCGGGGAGCTGCGCCCCCTCCCTGCCCCCGCACCGCCCCTTATTCAAGCCGTAATTGCGGGCGAAATCCGTCCCGCAATTACGGCTTGAATGAGCCGTGTGAACCAGCCGTTACTCTGAATAGGTAGAAACATGTGAATAACTGTCAGTGGGTGGGGCTAGCCTTTGGTGGGCGGGGCTAACATCTGCTCATGAATAAGATTTGAGGGGTAAATGCTCTAAAACTGCTGCATCTTACAGAATAAGGGGCACAGTGCTGGGAACAGCAGGTCTGACACTAGCTTGTGCTGTCCTCAGCAATGGGGGCATAATCTATGTGACAAGTTCCCTTAAAAAATTCTCTCTCTCATTATTCTGGCATTTGGCCAATATAAATAATTGTGGTAATCCTAATTGACCTAAAACGGGTAAGGTTTATTCTGATTTCATGTCAGATAGTGAGAAAAACATGCATGTGTCTTTTTATATAGCATATGTAAACTTCTGGTTTCAACTGTGTGTTTATACAGTGGGTATGGAAAGTATTCAGACCCCTTTACATTTTTCACTCTTTGTTTCATTGCAGCCATTTGGTAAGATCAAAAAAGTTCATTTTTTTGGCTCATTAATGTACACTCTGCGCCACTCCCCCCCCATCTTGAAAGATAAAAACAGAAATGTACATATTTTTGCAAATATATTAAACAAGAAAAACTTAAATATCACATGGTCTTAAGTATTCAGACCCTTTGCTCAGTATTGAGTATAAGCACCCTTTTGAGCTAGTACAGCCATGAGGCTTCTTGGGAATGATGCAACAAGTTTTTCACACCTGGATTTGGGGATCCTCTGCCATTCTTCCTCAAAGATCCTCTCCAGTTCCCTCAACTTGGATGGTGAACGTTGGTGGACAGCCATTTTCAAGGCTCATCAGAGATGCTCAGTTGGGTTTAGGTCAGGACTCTAACTGGGCCAGTCAAGAATGGTCACAGAGTTCTTCTGAAGCCACTGCTTTGTTATTTTAGCTGTGTGCTTAGGGTCATTGTCTTGTTGGAAGATGAACCTTTGGCCCAGTCTGAGGTCCAGAGCGCTCTGGAAGAGGTTTTCATCCAGGACATCTCTGTACTTGGCCGCATTCATCTTTCTTTCAAATGCAACCAGACATCCTGTCCCTGCAGCTGAAAAACACCCCCATAGCATGATGCTGCCACCACCATGTTTCACTGTTGGGATTGTATTGGGCAGGTGATGAGCAGTGCCTGGTTTTCTCCACACATACCACTTACAATTAACACCAAAAAGTTCAATCTTCATCTCATCAAACCAGGGAATCTTATTTCTCATAGTCTGGGAGTCCTTCATGTGTTTTTTTACAAACTGTATGCGGGCTTTCATATGTCTTGCACTGAGGAGAGGCTTCTGTCGGCACACGCTGTCATAAAGCCCCGACTGGTGGAGACTGCAGTGATAGTTGACTTTGTGGAACTTTCTCCCATCTCCCTACTGCATCTCTGGAGCTCAGCCACAGTGATCTTGGGGTTCTTCTTTACCTCTCTCACCAAGGCTCTTCTCCCACGATTGCTTAGTTTGGCTGGACGGCCAGGTCGAGGAAGAGTTGTGGTCGTCCCAAACGTCTTCCATTTAAGGATTATGGAGGCCACTGTGCTCTTATGAACCTTGAGTGCTGCAGAAATTCTTTTGTAATCTTGGCCACATCTGTGTTTTGCCACAAGTCGGTCTCTGAGCTCCTTGGGCAGTTCCTTAGACCTCATGATTCTCATGTGCTCTGACATGCACTGTGAGCTGTGAGGTCTTATATAGACAGGTGTGTGCCTTTCCTAATCAAGTTCAATCAGTTTAATTAAACACAGCTGGACTCCAATGAAGGAGTAGAACCATCTCAAGGAGGATCAGAAGGAAATGGACAGCATGTGAGTTAAATATGTCACAGCAAAGGGTCTGAATACTTATGACCATGTGATATTTCAGTTTTTCTTATTTAATAAATTTTCAAAAATATAAACATTTCTGTTTTTTTTTTCTTTCAAGATGGCGTGCAGAGTGTACATTAATGAGCAAAAAAATGAACTTTTTTGATCTTACCAAATGGCTGCAATGAAAGAAAGAGTGAAAAATGTAAAGGGGTCTGAATACTTTCCGTACCCACTGTATATATATACATATATATATATTGTAAGTGCTCACACTCGTTCAGCTGCCATCTTGGTTCGGCTGAGGAGGGATCATTCAGTTCGCAGGATCGCTGTCTATCGTAGAACACTTGGCCCTCTCTAATCTAAGAAAAAAGTAGTGGGTATGCTCACCTGCATATGAATGCTCCTGGGAGGGATAGAGCTGGACACTGCCACCGCCCCGTGGTTAAAAACGCAAAAGAAATCCAAGTGCCGCTACAATATCCACTACCCGGTAATTTTAAAGGGAATGACAACTATTCAAGAACCTAAAGTCTTTTACTGTATTGTAGTTGATTTGACAGAAGACATAGGATTTTCAGCTAGATAATTTTCTGTTTGTCTACGTAGGGGAATGTATTAGTGGAGCCCTTTGCTGGAAGGACCTCTATCTGATTGCAGAAGAGATTGGATTTAGCCCACCACGTCTAGTCACCTCTAGTTTTATCACAGTTAATAATAAAGAATTGGAGGACATTATTGGTAAGTTGTCAGCTTGTGCCCTTTACTTTTTTCATATCCAGACTTAAAGTGGACTCTCCTGACCCCATGATAAGACTAATCTGGAGCATCTTCTCTTAGATTTCTTTGTTGTGTGGTTCTTCAGTTATTCCTATCAGAAGTCTATTAGTGAATTGTCAGCAGGGTGTTACCTGTTGAGGTTGTATCCGTACTCAGTCTGACATTGTCCGAGCAGTGCTGACAATATCACACTGTGACAAGGAGAATAATAACTCCCTGTTGACAATTAATTCATACATTTCTAGGTATATTAACACAGAAACAGCCCGACACAGAGTTATATTCCAGAATTGTTGTTTCATTGAAAATTTACGAAAATATCAGGAGATGTCACTGATCTTCTTGAAAGGACTTGTCAAGAACAACCAAGAATCACAAAAAAAAACAAGAAGAACAAAACCAAGAATTACAAAAAAATGTACTCCATTTTACCATAGGTTGTGTTTAGTATTGCAATTTAGTCCCATTCACTTTAATGAAGCAGAGCTGTAATACCAGATACACTTTATGGACAGATGTGGCATTGTTTCTAGAAGAAAGCACCCATGTTTGCTAAGAGAAACTATCATTATGTGCTATGACTTCTTACTATAAAAGGAAACTATGATTTTACATAACCTCAAGTTCCTTAGTGTTTTAATGAAAAGTATAACCTTGAAATATATATAAATATATTGCAAAGGGGGAACGATTTTTAAAGCAATCAAAAAGCTTCATCTGTATATCCTTTTGAATTAACCGGCAATCAGGCTACCGGCTATGAATTCTATTTAGTGTATACCTTATACATTTCTTGATGTTTTGCTTTGTGTTCAGAAACATGTACAACTTTCTGTGACTTCAGATGCTGGACCATATTTTTGGATCAAGTGATCTTGTTTCATTTACTCCCATCTGGTATCTTGCAGCAGAGACCTTGATATGTTATCTGAATGGTTTACGTAAGGAGCAAGGAAAAATGGAGTTTTCAATGCAAGAAGCCATCTGCAACCTTGAGACATTATACTCTGCTACATAATGGAACAGCACTCTGTTTTATACGCTTGCCAAATAATTAGAAACTCAGTTCTGTTATTTCTGTTCTAGGTCAAAGGAAGACTGTCTTTCCGGGCCCACATTTTTTTTAAAGCACTATAATATGGCTTAGGATATGTAGCTTATTTGTTGCCATTGTTAGATCTGGGTTCCAGGGTAAAGAACCCAGATGCACATCTACATTTAAAGGGAACATTTAAAGGGAACAATTTGGGACAGTCCACACGATGTCTTGGGGATGTGCTTAACACCTGTGGATGTGCTTAACGCACACCAGAAACACACCTGTGGATGTGCTTAATGCACACCAGAAACACACTGTTTCTGTGCGTAACATCATGGGAAACTTTAAAGAAATCAGCCAAGATATCATGAAGAGAATTGTGGACATGCACAAGTCTGTGTCATCCTTGGGTGCAATTTCCAGATACCTAAAAGTGCCTCGTTCATCCGTACAAACAATTATACGCAAGTACAAACAAGATGGGAATGTCCAATTATCATAACATTCAGGATGGAGATGGGTTCTGTGTCCCAGAGATGAAGGTGCTTTGGTCCGACATGTGCATATCAACCCAAGAACAAAAGCAAAAGACCTTGTGAAGATGTTGACGGAAGTTAGTAAGATTGTGTCATTATCCACAGTGAAACGAGTACTGTATCAACATGGGCTGAAAGACCACTCTGCCAAGAAGAAGCCATTACTCCAAAAGAAACATATAAAAGCCAGATCTATGTTTGCAAATGCACACAGGAACAAAGACCTACATTTTTGAAGACATGTCCTGTATTATGACGAAACTAACATTGAACTGTTTGGCCATATTGACCATCGTTATGTTTGGAAGAAAATGGGAGAAGCTTGGAAGCCTAAAGACACCATCCCAACTGTGAAATACGAGGGATTGGCAGCATCATGTTGTGGGGTTGTTTTGCTGCAGGAGGGACTGGTGCACTTCACAAAATAGATGGCATCATGAGGGAAGTAGATTTTGTGGCAATACTGAAGCAACATCTTAAGACAGCAGCCAGGAAGTAAAAGCATCGGCGGAAATGGGTCTTCCAAATAGACAATGACCCGAAACATACGCCAAACTGGAGTGGCCATCACAAAGCCCTGATCTTAATACTATTGAAAATTTATGGGCAAACCTGAAAAGGCAGATGCGAGCAAGGCGACCTACAAACATGGCTCAGTTACAAGAGTTCTGTCAGGAGGAACGGGCCAAAATTCCTACCAACTATTGCGAGAAGCTTGTGGAAGGATATCCAAAATGTTTGCCCAAGTCATACAGTTTAAGGGCAATACTATCAAATACTAATAAAATGGTGTGGCCTGTGCGCATGGTGTGAGGAAACACTCAAAGAGAGCTCCTGCCGACTCCTGGAAATATCCTGTCTTTATTGCCCATATTTGGACCCAACTGACCCAAAAGACTCCTGAGGTGTAGCAGAAGACTCCTGAGAGGCAGCGGCGCACTGCGGAATAGCTCCAGTGAGATACGCGGGGCTGTACGGCTGGCAAGGACCGCGGGTGCTCTGGTGGGAACAGCGGCCATCTTACCTGCATACTCCGGCTGCTGGAGCTGTGAGAAGGGAGAGGCGCAGGAAGATCACGAGGTACGCGGCGGTATCCCCGGGCTGTAGAGAGGCGGCGGGTACACAGTGAGTGTGGCTTCCACCCAGGGAGAACCCGAGCCGACAGGAAAAACAGCCGGAGAGGGGTGTGTGGTCCGACATAACAGTGGAACATCGCGGGGACCCATTCAGTGTAGCTGAAGCCTTAAAGATGCAGGTACCCATTCCCCATATAGAGCTGCATAACAGGCCAGAGTGGCATATGAAGTGGCTCTTTCACCCCTGCTGAACATAGCCCAAGTGTGAGAGGGCATAAAGAGAGACATATGCAGATTTCAGGCTGGGGCAGAGTAGGGTCCTAAGAGGCAGTCCCATCAGTGAACGTATAAGGACTCGTTTGGCTCAGGGGGACTACTCTGGTACAAAGTTGTTCTATTCCACTACTGATAAGGCTCGCTAGCCGTGCTTTATTGATATCAGCAGAAGCGGAGTGTATATGGGCCGAAAAACCGGGTCATCCTTGACATCTACAGCAAAAACCCAGTCAGTGGATGCCATGAGTCAAACTGAAAAGGGGGGGGGGGGGGTATGCAGTGTGATATGCTGACGTGCTGATATGGACAAAGTGAGAGAAAGAACCACAGAGGCTGAGCTGCGTAGAGGTGCGGTTGAAGATACCACTGCGAACCAAGAGCGTGTCACCTCCACAATGCAGCAACAGCTTAAAATTCTCCAAGAGAGAGTGGAAGATGCGGAAAACCGCAACCGCAGAAACAACGTGCGTATACTGGGTCTCCCAGAGAGAGCGGAAGGGGATGAACCGGAAAAATTTGCAGAGAGCCTTATAAAACAGTTGCTTGATCCGATATATCTCTCCTCCTGCTTTGTAATTGAAAGGGCCCATAGGATCCCTACAAGACCCCTGCCACCAGGTCCTCCTGCACGCCCCTTTATCATGCAAGTGTTGAACTACCGCGATCGAGATGCCATTTTGTCGGCCGCACGAAAGAAAGGCGAGATAAAATTTGAGAATACAAGGCTATCGTTTTACCCGGATTATACCACAGAAGTCCAAAAGAAAAGGCGGCAGTTCACTTCAGTACGAAATTGTCTCCGCGAACTGGGCTTGAAATATGCGATGCTGTACCCCACACGGCTGAGGGTCCAAGACCAAGATAAAGCTCTGTTTTTTACTTCTCCTGAGGAGGTGAATGATTGGTTGGATAGACGCCGAGAAAGGCGACGTTAATTGTACCTCCTGTTGCTACTCCCGGTACAAGAGAGTTGGAAGTTTATTTAGCAGGACCCTCTTGCATAATTGAAAAATGTACTCGAAAGTAGGGTCCGACTGCATTTCATAGTTTTGCTCAAAATGATGGTTGGTTGGGGCTATTGACCTCCTGTAGATTGAACGTTTAGTTAATGGGTGTTTATTACGACCACTATATAGGAGCACTGGACTGAGACTTTTTAGCTACTTGCTAGGAAGGCTGTTGCTCTATTCCCCTTGCTGGGTTACAGGGGTGAGCTTTCTCAGGATTAGGCATAGGTGCTCTCCCGGTTAGAGCGAAGAGTTGAACTATTTTTTTTGTTTGTAGTTTAGGGGTAAAAGAATGCTCAACCATGTTGGAGCGGTGTGGGCAGGTGGGTGGGGGAAATGGGATGTTCCAAATTGTTGCTGTTGTTATTGCAGGTGTGTATGTTAGTGTGCATGGTGTGAATGCTGTCCCGACACCTGGGTCTCGTACAAGCATTGGAAGGTATTCCTTGGAGTTTTCAAAATGGCGACTTTTAAGGTAAATTCTTAGAATGTCAGAGGCCTGAATTGTAAAATCAAAAGGGCCCTGGTCTTTAACTTCCTCCGGCCTCATCATCCAGATATACTTATATTACAGGAAACGCACCTTATGGGTCAAAATGTTCTGGCCTTGAAGAGACCATGGATTGGTAGTGGATACCACGCGGTGTATTCAAATTATGCGAGGGGTGTCTCAATTCTAGTTGCAAAAAGTCTTCCTTTTCAGTTAGCACATGTGCACATTTACACGTCCGGTCGGTATGGTGTCATGAAGGCGCAAGTTCGTGGTCATAACTATGTAGTGGGCGGGGTATATATTCACCCACCTTTCTCCAGGTCAGTTCTGGACCAAATATCAGCCCTGCTGGCACTCTACTCTACCACCCCGAGTTTACTGCTGGGAGACTTTAACACAACATTAAGTCAGATAGATTACATCCCAGACCGTCACATGACCCTGCTCTGGGGGTGTGGGCCGATTCTTGTGGTCTTACAGAAGTGTGGAGATGGAGACATCTGGCGGATCGGCAGTTTTCCTGTTATTCGGCGACTGCTGGGTCACTCGTATTGATTTAGCGTTTGCCAACCCTGATATGCTTTCGCAGGTGACAGCTGTAGAATATTTGCCCAAAGGAATTTCAGATCGCGTCCCCTTCTTGATTAGGGTGACCCAGCCAGGTGCAGGGTTGGCTAACAGGTGGCGCTTGAATCCCAAGTGGCTCCAAGTCCCAGAGGTGGAGGTGCGTTGCAGAGAGAGCATTGGCAGTTATTGGGAGATTAATGAGGTCTCTTCTGATCCGTTGACGAAATGGGATGCATTTAAAGCAGTGACCAGAGGGACTCTTATTCATGCTATTTCCACTCACAGAAAGATCCTCAATAAACGTAGGGGAAAATTGGAGGTGGGTCTGGCCCAAGCGGAAGCTGCCTATGGAAGGGTACCGGATGGGGAGCACAAGGGTAAGATAGAGGAGGCACAAAGGGCATACAATTTATTTCTCACCCAGTACACCCAAAAGAGATTACTATCGCAACGACATACGGTGTTCGCTGAGGGGGATAAAAACGGAAGGGCCCTTGCTTTCTTGGCTAGAATGGAGACCCCCAAGACGATCGTAGCAGGGATTAGTAACTCAAGGGGAGAGTTGGTGACGAATCCAGGTGATATAGCGGAACAATTCGCAGAGTACTACAAGACTTTATATGCTTCCAAGTTGCAGTGTTCAGATTCTGAGATTTTGGGCTTTCTTGGGTCACATCCACTTCCAGTAATCTCTGAAGAAGGGAGGGAGATCCTGTCGGTTCCAATTTTGACAGGAGAGATTAGTTGAGCTATAGGGCAGATGGCCACAGGCAAGGCCCCGGGCCCTGATGGTATTCCTGTGGACTGGTTCAAGTTGTATAACGAGGAGGTGAGTCCCAGGTTGGAGGGGATATATAGGGCTGCTTTTGAGATGGGACAGTTGCCCCACTCTCAGTATGAGGCAACCATTGTGGTGATTCACAAGCCAGGTAAACCACCGGAGTTATGTCAGTCATACCGACCCATTTCTCTTATAAACATAGATGTCAAGATTCTGGCGAAGGTGCTTGTGCTAAGGCTCAACTCTATTATCCTCTCTATTGTAGGGGTGGACCAATCGGGTTTCATGCCAGGGAAATCCACGCATATTAATCTGAGAAGGCTATATACTAACTTGCAAATCACCCATGATAATTCGGGCTGTAGGGTTATTGCGGCGCTTGATAATGAAAAAGCATTTGACTCAATAGAATGGAGATTCATGTGGGCGGTGTTGAGGTTGGTGGGTTTCCCTGCTGAGTTTTTGAAATGGCTTCGGATTTTGTATTTGAAACCGACAGCCAAGGTTCTGGTGAATGGTTATTTGTCTGGCCTTTTGAGCTTAGTAGGGGAACTAGA
>JAODAL010065323.1:0-18286 GCA_025379985.1 Phyllomedusa bahiana | reverse complement strand
TGAAGATAGGAGAACAGAAACGGAAGGAACAACCTTCGCCTAAGAGGGATTCCTGAATCCATTCCCCTCAATTCTATCCAAGAAGATACCTTACCTTTGGCTTTTTCCATATGGCCTACCTAAAACTGTGGAAGGACAACGTTTTTTGATCCGATCCCATAATGATCTACAAGCTGTTGTAGAAAAATTTAACACAAGTTCCCTGCAAATTTCAGATTGAGCAACCATCTCAGATTCTCTTATTTCACCGATTCCTGCTCCAAATCCGTGGACCCATATTTCCTCAGAAAAATACATTAAAGCTAAAAAACGCCAAGGAAAGCTAACTCCAAATTATTCTAGTAGTGTCTTCCATCTATTATCCTGTTTGGTTTCTTTTTCCCATACTCAACGGGGTTGGTAATGTGTAAATTCTGACATATGTTCTTTGTCACTAAACGTTCCACTTGGTCTTACGTGATGCTTTGTATGTGCTATAGAGTCAGTGGATGTCCTTCTGTCATTAATACATCTTTATCAGGTAGTGTTCACTAATGGAAGCCAGATAGTACTCACCACTTCCTGAACATCATGTCATCAGTTAAAAAATCTTTTTTTGTCTTCTCTGTTCCTATCTTTGGATGTAGAGAAGGTATTTTACCAAGTACACTGGGGATACATGTCAGCTACTCTGGAAAAATTTGAGTTTGGTGCAATATTCTACATGCAATAGTAACACTATATTCGCTTCCATCAGCCCAAGTATACACCTCTGGAATTTTGTCCAAGCCCTTCGAGTTCTCCAATGGTACTTTGCAGGGCTGCCCTTTGGCCCCTTGATCTTTAACATTTGCGTAGAGCCCTTAGCCCAGAGTACCGACAAAACCAAGAGATAAAGATATTGTGATAGGGTATAGGGAACATAACATCGGCTTTCATGCCGATGATATCATTCTATATCTGCCTGATCCTGAAAACTCAGTTGGGTTCCTCTCAGGGATTTTAAGTGACTTTGCTTCTACCTCCTATCACAAAGTAAATGCTTCTAAATCACTCATTTTAAATATGGTACCTCAGATGCCCCTCGTAATTCTATTCAGTCCCAGTTCTCATACCAATGGTCAGAATGTACTCTCCCTTACCTGGGAGTTTATTTAACTTATCCATTCTCAAACCTATCTATTGTTAACTATCATTCCCTCTTCAAAACCATTCAAATAGACTTCGCTAACTATTCTAAAGCACTTATTTCTTGGGTGGGAAGGGATAATGCAGTTAAGATGATGACGCTTAGTAAAATCCTTTATTATTTTAGTAAAACCCCGTCCCCAATCTACTTTTCAGTCTCCCAACTATCCTCTTAAAAAAAACTGATTATGTCTTTTATATGGCAAAATAAAAGACCAAGAGTAGCAGACAAAATTCTGTTCTGTTATTAAAGGAGGTTTTGGTTGCCCCCGTTTAAAATCCTACTACAAGGCTGCCATACTAGAACAGTCTAGTTATTGGTGTCTATACAGCCACACTAAACAGTGGGTAACAATGAAGGAGCACACATTGGGATACTCCCAGCTTCATTTGACTTTAGAAACCTAAATTAACTCTTTCAAAATTTCTGGACATATCTCTTACAATCTCTATTAGGTTAATTATGTGGCAAAATTTGTTGAGGAAGAATTCCCTTATTCCCCTTCACTCACAAAATATCACTATTGTCTGTCTCCAAGGCATTGTTATAGATCTCAATTTACAAAATTAGATTGACAAAGGTATTAGCACTGTCAAAGATTTAAGTTCTACAGCCTCTCTTCAACCCTTCACCTTGGGATATATTTGATATTCCCAATAGAGATTTTTATAAATATCTTTGCATAAGACATTTTTTATCAACCTTAGATGTGAAGGTGGAAACACCTCCCACTCCTTTCGAGTTATTAGGTAGGAATCCAGCCAAACCGCAAAAAGGGCTCTTAAGGTGTTATAAGGTTCTGTTACCAGATCACACCCACACACACACAACTTATAATTTATAGTATAATCGGAGAAAGATCTTAATATTGCCGTCTCTGATCACCAGTGGGAAAATGGACTGGGGTTATAACTACAAAAGCTCTTTCTAACAGGAGGGTGAATTTACCCTGTGCATCACAATCACTTACCCCTGGGGGTGGGGTTTTGAGACTTTAAAATATCATTTATTTTCATCCCAACCAAAAGAGGGTAGGGCTTGTGATGGAATTAGGCATTCCAAAGGCTATGTTCACACGGCTTAACTGTGAGGCGTACAGAAAGCCCCGCAATTACGCCAGGTGTTCGGGAGCTCACCAGCCCACAGACTGTCATTACTCACGGCACGTAAGCGCCATGAATAAATGACATGTCAATTATCTCCCCGTGCCAACAATACGATCGTATTGTATACGCGGGGAGAGGAGGCGTAATCCATAGTTCTCTCTGAGAGATTACCGTAATGATTGGGGTGCATTTTGCTCGTATTAGAGCACAGTACGCTCTCAATACATGGCGAAATGCATCCCAAAATAAGCCGTGTGAACATAGCCAAATAGTGCTCAAACAGGAGAATGTATTCCTGAGCACACCACAGAAATATTTTACCTATGACTGACTTCTTTTCAAAACTTTAAAATGTTTTTTTTATTTTTTCCTCTACCACAATATGAGTAAAAGAGGGTAAAGCATGCAGTGGGATTAGAATATACAAATCTGCTCTGTAGTTAACAGTAGTCTACTGTTTTCCTGTAGTGGCTACTTTCTTTATTGAGACTTTAAGATGTTTGTGCTTGCCATGACTCAAATCCCCTTCTGAGCCAACTTTGAGCCAGCCTCAGTGAATGGAGAGATGGCCACAATTGGACAGCTTTCCCCCATAGATGCCTATGATTGTTTCAAGTATGGCCGAGCATATTCGCTCAGCTATATTTGTAACTGTCATAGAAGGGAACGGGGAGAACTGTGCAGGAGAACTATAAGCCTCAGTAGGGGATTTTGCTTAATGACAGAATTAGTTTAATCATGCAATAAAAAACATGCAATATAATAAGAACTCCCAAAAGCATGTGCGCCGGACACATCTTCACAGAACACTTTCGTCTTTTTAAAAACTGCAAGATGGAGAAGGATGTGCTGGAACTAGAATTTCTACAGCTTGGTTTAGCAGAAGAGTCGAGCTTGCCAGCATGCTACCAACACTTTTCTTTACTGGTTATGTTCATTATTAGAACTTTAGAAAAACAACTTTAAGAAAAAGTATGTGCCAGGATTAAAGCTTCCAAACGTAACTATACCTTACCTTAGTATAGCGCACTAAAATTTAAATTATACGGTCAAAAATGTTTTCACATATTGACACACAATATGTCTCTATGTCATTTTTTTTTGTAAAATAGGTCCAACTGTTTACATTACCTGCTAGTCCTCTTTGAGTCCCATCTGTGTGCCAATAGGGAGTATAGCTTGACATTCACCTGTGGACTAGCTCAGCAACCCAGAAATTAGAGAAAGTGTGTTATCAGAAGGACCTTCATATGAGGAAAGCAGGAACCCTGCTTCTGAATGCAGTGGAAGACTAACCAATTGTGAGTACTAAAACATCCTGTATACACTGCAGCTGACAACCTGTGAGAGTTTGCCAGAGTCAGAGTATTTCTATAATATCTGCTACCAGTGCTGTGTTATCATCTAACAGAAGTGTGTCAGATTCTAGTTCTTCAGATAACTCTGGCATAATAGAGATTGCGGTTCTCAGCGACATACGCAGGTCCCCACCTGCTGTTTAATCAACAAGCGATTTCAAATTATGCCATCTGATTCCAAAAGGGATACTTTATCCAATTTCCTTTAATATATATATACTTCAGTATCATCACTTGTAGTGCAGCATTGCAAGACGATAAAAGCTTACTTAACTTAGTAACATGTATTAGAACCTGCAATCCGAAGTTGGATCCGAAAGTCCAGACTTAAGACACGGATGCCAACATCTCGTGTGCGATGTACTCCTCAGGACTGAACGGCATACAGTTAAACTAAGTTATCTAAGCTTTTATCGTCTTTCAATATTGTGCTATAGGCATAGTTGCCAACTTTTGAAAATGAAAAAGCAGGAGATCTCAGTGAGCGGCGCGCTTAGCGCGCCGTGGCAAAAATTTGCATGGACACGCCCATCTTGTTGGTATGCCACGCCCCTTCAAAAATACCACACCCACTCCACCTAACTGCATAACGGCTTTGGAAGAAAGCCAGGTAGATGCCCTTATAGCCAGGTAGTAGCCCCCCATAACCAGGTAGTGCCCCTTACAGGCCGGTAGATGCCCCCTTGTAGCCAAGTAGATGCCCCCTCTGTAGCCAGGTAGAGCCAAATTTGTAGCCAGGTAGATGCCCCCCTTTGTTAGCCAGGTAGAGGCCCCCTTTGTTAGCCAGGTAGCACCCCCTTTGTTAGCCAGGTAGTGCCTCCATTGTTAGCCAGGTAGTGCCCCCATTGTTTTTCCAGGTAGTGCCCCCTTGTTTGCCAGGTAGTTGCCCCCATTGTTGCCAGGTAGTGCCCCCATTGTTGCTAGGTAGTGCCCCTATTGTTAGCCAGGTAGTGCCCCCATTGTTGCCAGGTAGTGCCCCCATTGTTGCCAGGTAGTGCCCCCTCTGTTGCCAGGTAGTGCCCCGATTGTTGCCAGGTAGTGCCCCCATTGTTAGCCAGGTAGTGCCCCCATTGTTCAGTAGTGCCCCATTGGTGCAGGTAGTGCCCCATTGTTGCCAGGTAGTTGCCCCCATTGTTGCCAGGTAGTGCCCCTGTTCCAGGTAGTGCCCCCATGTTGCCAGGTAGTGCCCCCTCTGTTGCCAGGTAGTGCCCCCATTGTTGCCAGGTAGTGCCCCCATTGTTAGCCAGGTAGTGCCCCCATTGTTGCCAGGTAGTGCCCCCATTGTTGCCAGGTAGTGCCCCCATTGTTGCCAGGTAGTGCCCCCATTGTTGCCAGGTAGTGCCCCTATGGTTAGCCCGGTAGTGCCCCCTCGGTTGCCAGGTAGTGCCCCCTTGTTAGCCAGGTAGTGCCCCATTGTTTGCCAGGTAGTGCCCCCATTGTTAGCCAGGTAGTGCCCCCATTGTTGCCAGGTAGTGCTCCCATTGTTGCCAGGTAGTGCTCCCATTGTTGCCAGGTGATGCCCCCATTGTTGCCAGGTAGTGCCCCCATTGTTGCCAGGTAGTGCCCCCATTGTTGCCAGGTAGTTGTCCCTCTGTTACCAGGTAGTGCCCCCATTGTTGCCAGGTAGTGCCCCCTCTGTTGCCAGGTAGTGCCCCCCCATTGTAGCCAGGTAGTGCCCCCTAAAGCTAATAAAAATAAAATAATAAAATCCACTCACCTTACCAGGCTCCTGCAGCGCGGTCAGCTCCTGCCCGATCTCCTCAGCGACGCAGGTAAGTGAGTGCAGCCGCGCGTCACTTCCCCTGTGCCGCTGACCTGTATGTACGGCGCGCAGCGGCGCCGGACATACAGGGGGAGGAGGGAGCAGGGAGCGATCCCTCCTGCCTCCTCCTTGCACAGTGAGACGCGACGGGCGGGTGCGCGGCCGCTGCGGCCGCTTCACCCGCCTGTAGGAGCGCCTGTAGGAGCGGCCGGTAGGAGCGGCCTGTAGGAGCGGCCCGGCGGCGCAAGATTAGCGCCCAGCGCTACCTTGCGCCGCGGTGAATTTAAAGGACCCAACTCCCCGGGAGGGCGGGGGGGACCCCAAATAGCGGGACCCCCCCCCCCCCGCCAAAAACGGGAGAGTTGGCAAAGTATGGCTAATGGTGATGATATTGAAGTATATATATATTAAAGGAAATTGGATAAAGTATCCCTTTTGGAATCAGATGGCACAATTTGAAATCGTTCAGATTCTAGTTCACCAGTGCACACTTCTGTCCTGCTTATGTCTCTTCTCTTCCTTTCTAAGCCCCCCCATAAGCAGTAATTGTGTCACTAAGGCCTAGTTCACATCTGTGTTTGACTTTCCATTCAAAACAGATTGAATGGTGGTGATCAACGTTCAGAAATTCATAAATAAATTCGTAAAGCAGTAATGTACAAATAGAGGGTGCACCAGGTGCCATAGAGAGTCTTACAACATTTACAGAAATTGTAAGTTACATTTCTCATTGTAAGAGAAGTTCACCCATAAAACAGAACATCCCTATCTTATAATTAATGCTGACCATCTGCAATAAATATTTACATAAGTTTTATTTCAATGCTTTATGAAAAAGTAAAACTTGAAATGTGGATTTTCTTTAAAAAAAATATCATTTTCAAAGCTCTTTTTAGGGCTTTATTTATTTCTTCATTCCTGAGGCCATATATAAGAGGGTTTAAAGCTGGAGTAATGACACAATAGAACAATGACACCACCTTGTCTCTTTGGCTCGGAATGCTGTGGTCTGATCTGACATACATGAAGATAATGGATCCATAAAACAAACAGACAACTGTGAGATGAGATCCACATGTAGAGAGAGTTTTTCTTCTTCCTCCTGGAGAGGATATTTTGACAATAACAGATATTACCAGTCCATAAGATATGCCAATTAAAAATAAATTACCTAAAATGACCACAAAGGCTAAAAAAAAGAAGACTGTTTCAATTAGGTAGATACCATCAGTAATACATAAGTGATGGAGAAATGGAGAAAAGTCACAGTAGAAGTGATCAATTGTACTAGATCCACAAAAAATAGACATTGAAAGGTATATAACTGGCATTAATGGTGCCAA
The DNA here is from genome assembly GCA_025379985.1 of Phyllomedusa bahiana. Lineage (NCBI taxonomy): Eukaryota > Metazoa > Chordata > Amphibia > Anura > Hylidae > Phyllomedusa > Phyllomedusa bahiana. The sequence continues at coordinate 11,549 of JAODAL010065323.1, read as the reverse complement.
GAAACCAACTGTCCAGGATCCCAAAACTAAAAATACACATGTACTATGTGTCATAATACAGTTGTATCTCAAAGGCTTGCAAATGGCGACATACCGATCATATGCCATAGAGGAAAGTAAGAAATTTTCAGTTGAGCCAAACACAAAAAGGAAATAAAACTGGGCAACACAAGACTGGATAGAGATAATTTTATCATCAGCGAGTAAATCTCTAAGCAATCTGGGCATAGTGACTGATGTATAGCAAATCTCCAAAAAAGAAAATATACAGATGAAAAAGTACATAGGACCATGGAGCTTCTGATCCCAGTAGGCAACTCCTATTATAAGAAGATTGCAAGCTATGGACATCAAATAGATGCAAAAAAATGCAAAGGAAAGAAATGGTTGACAATCTTGTGAGATTGGAAATCCCAAAAGAATAAAGTTTGAAAGTACACTCTGGTTCAAAAACTCCATATCTGCAAGGGAAATATGTGACATCACCAAGAGATTCTGGAGTTCCAAAAATTGTTTTGTTTTGTATGTGTGGTGAAATAAAGATACATAACATACATAGATTTTTCTGCTTTTTTACATGACTACTACTTATTTACACTATATTCTATATTAAGTGGTCCTCCTCAGGGGCGTCGCTAGGCAGTTTTTCCCGGGGCACAAGCCCTGGATAAAACTGCCTGTGCCCCGAACCTCAGCAGGCTCCAGGCCACTGCTGTGAGTCTGGAGCTCCGACAGTCTCTTCAGCTGAGTGCTTCCGCGGAGCAGAGAGCGAGTGCTTCCGCGGAGCTCCGTGGGGCACTCCAGTGAGCCGCAAGCAGACCTGCAACCCTCCGGAGTGTCCCGCACAAGCAGTGTGTGTACGTCACCACGCTGCCTGCACGGCATGATGATGTAACGCCTGTGACGGGAAAAAGACGGAGCCAAGTAGGAGCTCCAAGGCACGCGGAAGGGTGAGTACTGGTGTTTTTTATTTTTAATATGCCACCTACAATTAATAAATGTATGCTGTAGGCCACCTACAATTAATAAATGTATCCTGGGGGCCATCTACAATTAATAAATGTATGCTGGGGGCCAACTACAATTAATAAATGTATGCTGGGGGTCACCTACAATTAATAAATGTACCTGCAGTTACACCAGTCTGTTTTCTGTACTGCTGTTACATGCAATTACACCAGTCTGCTACCTGCCTGGGACTCTGCTACTACCTATGGTTGCACCTGCCTGTGACCCGTCACCTCTGCCTGTTCCCGCTGTCCTACATCTGACACTTCGATTGTCACCACGAGTAGCCACACCAAGAGTAGTGACCTAAGGGTTCCCCACAGCTAAGTACATCCGGCATTGCGCTGGGCTCTGGTGAAGACCGGGGATCCTTTAGACTACTCCCTGGCGTGGTCTGCATCTACACCATCGCTCGCGGTGACGCAAAGGATCCACATATACCCGGCTTCCACCTTTACAGTATAATGTGGAGTTTAATGAATTTTTAATTCAATGGAATGAAAAAAAAAATACTGTCATTGTTTTATTTCTTTATTTTTTATGCCATTCACATTTTATGTTTTTTAGAAAATTATTTCATTATAATTGTAATGTGTGATTTGTTACAAATGTTGTGGTATGCTATATGTACATTTATTCAGATATTTTCATTTAATAAAAGGATTTACTCATAAACATTGTTTATTGTGTTTTTTTATGTGCATCATTATTATTATTATTTGCAAACTTAAAAGTATTGCTGCACTTTTACATGATTTTTCAGAATAAACTGCCATGTGTACGTACATAAAGAATATCTGATTATTTTTTAAAACTAGTAGTTTTCTCCCTCTGCAAGCTACAGTGGGGAAAATAAGTATTTGATACACTGGCGATTTTGCAAGTTTTCCAACCTACAAAGAATGAAGAGGTTTTCTATTTTTATCGTAGGTGCACTTCAACTATGAGAAACAGAATCTAAAAAAAATCCAGAAAATCACATTTTATGATTTTTAAAGAATTAATTAGCATTTTATTGCATGAAATAAGTATGTGATACAATTGAAAAACAGAACTTAATGTTTGGTACAGAAACTTTTGTTTACAAATACAGAGATCAGATGTTTCCTGTAGCTCTTGTCCAAGTTTGCACACACTGCACCAGGGATTTTGGCCCACTCCTCCATGCAGAACTTCTCCAGATCTTTCGGGTTCTGGGGCAGTAGCTGGACTACATTGAGTTCCAGCTCCCTCCAAAGATTTTTGATTGGATTCAGGTCTGGAGACTAGCCAGGCCACTTCAGGACCTTAAAATACTTTTTATGGAGCCAGTACTTAGTTGCCCTGGCTGTGTGTTTCGGGACATTGTCATGCTGAAAGACCCAACCACGACCCATCTTCAATGCTCTTAATGACGGAAGGTGTTTGTTGGCCAAAATCTCTCAATTCATGCCGCCAGCGATCCTCCCTTCAATACAGTGCAGTCATCTTGTCCACTTTGCAGAAAACATCCCCAGAAAAAGATGCTTCCACCCCCATGCTTCACAGTTGGGACAGTCTTCTTGGGGTTTTACTCATACTTCTTCCTACCAAAAAGTTCTATTTTGGTCTCATCTGAACACATGACCCTCTCCCATGCCTCCTCTGTATAATCCAGATGGTCTTTGACATGCTTCAAATGGGCTTGTACATGTGATGGTATGGGCAGGGGGACACCAATCAGAACTACGAGTACTTATCATTTAGTACTTCAAAAATTCGATTCATGTATACATACAAAGAGGAAAGGTGGATGTAAACACTACTCATGATTTACCAGTCACACAGTCGGTAAAGTGGTAGCCAATCTTCTCTACATGGCGTAGGTCCACACCATGTAGAGAAATATTGAAACTGTATATGCCAATCAAATCTATATTTTCCCTACAAATACCCTATCTACAAAGCGGGGTAATCACCCCAAACAGGGTGGCTCCACTATATGGGAAGCCCTCACTCCATTTGTACCAGGTCATCTAAGATGTAATTGATGCATTAGAAAAAAGTTCCAAAGCATTTCCTATTCAAAAGAAGGTTCATCAGAGGACAATAGATAGAAAAACAATAATAATAGGAGACCTAACAGGGATCTTGGGATGCCTTTAAGTTATATATTACTGTAACGGATGTGGTAGTGGATCCTCTGGACCACCACAAGCGATGGTGTAAGCCACGCCAGGGAGCGGAGTCTAAGTAGGTCCGGTTTTTATCAGAGCCCGCCGCAAAGCGGGATGGACTTGCTGCGGCGGATTACTACCAGGTCGCTACCCCTGACGTGACTTTCTTGCGGTGGCAGCCGAGGTGTTGCACGGTACAAAATCTTGAAGCAGGCTCGTAGTCGGGGACAGGCAGAAGGTCAGGACAGGCGGCAGTGGATCATATTCGGGGACAGGCAGAAGGTCAGTGCAGGCGGCTATGGTTCGTGGTCAAGGGATGGAGGCAGAAGGTACGGTACACGGTAGTCAGAACAAGACACTCTGGAACGCTTCCTCTCTAGGCACAGGGCACTATCGATTCGGCAAGGTGCTAGGGAAGAGGCAGGGCTTAAATAGGGTCAGTGCCCGGTGAGACCAATCACCTGCGCACTATCCCTTTAAATTTTCCTGAGGGGGCGCGCACACACCCGGCCGGCAGCAGGAGCGCGCACCGGGACGGAAACAGGAGCGTGGAAAGGTAAGTGGGACACAGAAGCGCCGGGGTGTCTGCAGTCCGAGCGTCCGGCTGCGGTACCGGCCGCAGCAAGAGGCGCTGCGGCGTTGCGGGTGTGCCTGCGACCCGAAACGGGGGTCGCAGGGACACCTGTAATAGTACCCCCCCTTTGGTCTCCCCCTCTTTCTGGCCCGCATAAACTTAGACAAGAGACCCTGATCCAGGATGTTCTCCTCCGGCTCCCACGACCTTTCCTCCGGCCCAAACCCTTCCAGTCGACCAAAAAAAAATCGTCTCCCCCTAACCGTCTTCGTGACCAAAATTTCTTTGACGGCAAAAACATTGGTGGAGTCAGCTACGGGATACGGGGGGACCACAGACAGAGAGAACCGGTTATGGATGACCGGTTTCAGTAGGGAGACCTGGAAGGAATTTGGGATACGCATGGCTGGAGGGAGCCGGAGCTTGTAGGCCACAGGATTAATGCGCCTCAGTACTTCAAAGGAACCTAAAAAACAGGGACCCAGCTTGTAGCTAGGGATTTTAAAACGGATATATCTGGCAAAGAGCCATACCTTATTCCCCGGGACAAAGGAAGGAGGGGGTCTTCTTTTCCTGTCCGCTTGGGTCTTCATATGGGCAGAGGCCTGAAGCAGGGACTGGCACGTCTCCCTCCAGACAGCGGATAGGTCGCGGACCAGACTATCCACAGCAGGGACATCGGAGGAGGTCGTGGGGATGCCGACTGAAGACAATGGAGAAGGGAGATGCCCCAGCGGAATCAGAGTCCAGGGAATTATACGAAAATTCCGCCCAAGGTAGCAGACTGGACCAATCATCTTGCTTGGCAGAAGTGAAGTGGCGGAGATAGGTACCCAGGATCTGATTCACCCTCTCCACTTGCCCATTGGATTGTGGGTGTACGCAGAGGAGAAGTCCAGTTCCACTTTTAGAAGCGAAAAAAGGCCTCGCCAAAATCTCGAGACGAACTGAACTCCCCGATCCGAAACTATATGTAAGGGAAGTCCATGCAGACGGAAGATGTGTTTGAAATATATTGGCAAGCCGAGGCACAGAAGGAAGGCCAGGCAAGGGAACAAAATGAGCCATTTTGGAAAAACGGTCAGTGACCACCCAGACGACCGTATTTCCCTCAGAGGGCGGTAAGTCGGTTATGAAGTCCATGGCAATATGGCTCCAAGGACAGCTGGGCACAGGCAGAGGTTGGAGTAGTCCCGCAGGTTTGAGGCGAGATGACTTGTTGCGGGCACAGGTGGTACAGGCCTCCACGAACTCCTTCAAATCATTGGCGAGACCAGGCCACTGTCATGGGGGCCGCGGGCACCGCTGCACCCCGCGGTCTCCCCTCTGCCTGCAGGGCTCCTGGTGCGGGTGCCGCGGCTGCCCACGCCCATCTCCCTGCTGCCCGGGCTCTCGGCGCGGGTGCCACGGCTGCCCGCGCCCATCTCCCTGCTGCCCGGGCGCTGGCACTTACCAGCCACGCTCCGGTGAACGCTGCCCCTGTCTGTACCGGCCGCCGCGCACTGCCGTGTCCCTCGGCGCGCGCGCGACGGCTGGTCTGGATTTAAAGGGCCAGCGCCCCAGTAATTGGTTATTACTGGGCGCTGGTCCTATTTAAGGTACACGACCCCAACACACCTTGCCAGTTCGTTGGTGTGCGTCCAGTTAGTTTTGAGAGTTTTGAGAGTCCGTTCTGATCGCCCATGTACCAGTCCATTTGCTTCCGTTCCTGACCTTGCCTGTTTGCCGCCCGCCCTGACCGTCTGCCTGTCTCTGACCAGGAACCTCTGCCGCCTGCCCTGACCTTCTGCCTGTCCCCGACTATGCCTTCGGATTACGATTCTGTACCACGCACTACCCCGGCCGCCATCGCTAGCAAGTCACGTCAGGGGTAACGACCTGGTAGCCTCACGCCGTAGCAAGTCCATCCCGCTTTGCGGCGGGCTCTGGTGAAAACTACTACGGGGGCTACTTAGACTCCGTTCCCTGATGTGGCTTACACCAACGCTAGCGGTGGTCCAGCGAATCCACCATACCCGTTACAGCCACCAGTAGAACCGGGAAATCAAGGAACAAGACCTCCGTACCCCAGGGTGTCCAGCTATACGGAAACATTGACCCCATTACAGGACACTCAACCGGAGCGCAGGGCGCACATACGTTCTTCCTCGGGGGAACACCTGGAGGTTAGTGGGAGCCACAGATATCAGACGTTCCGGAGGTACGATATGTTGTGGAGCCACCTCTTCTTCCCCACTAACATCGGAGGCACGAGAAAGGGCATCGGCTTTGACGTTCTTTTCTGCCAGTCGGAAATGGATAATGTAGTTAAAGCGGGCAAAGAACAGAGACCATCTCGCTTGACGAGGGTTCAGACGTTGCGCTGTCTGGAGATAGAGGAGATTTTTGTGGTCTGTGAAGATTTCAAAAGGGAAACACCCACCCCCCGGGAGGTGGCCCATTTTTTCTAGAGAAAAGGCTTAATGGCTAAAAAGTTCCCGATCCCCGATGGTATAGTTCCCTCTCCCCGGTGAGAAGGGTCCGGAAAAAAAACCCCAGGTCCGAGTTTTCCCCTTTGGGCCCCTTTTGAGGGGACCCGCTTTCCAGCCCCATGGAAGGGGCGTGACTTTAAAAAGAAGGGTTTCTCTGTATCGGCCGGGATAAAAAACAGGTGCGGAGGCAAAAGCTGCCTTCAATTTGGGAAAAAGGCTTTTCGGGGCTGGGGGCCACATTTTTTGGGTTCCCATTTTTTTTAGTGAGACCCCACAATTGGTGCTCCCAACGTCAAAAAATGCGGAATAAACTCCCGGGAAAATAATTTGAAAAGCCCAAAGGGAAGCGTTGTAGGGCCCCAAAGGGCCCAAGGGTCGGGGCCCTGTGGATGGCAAGAGTTTGGGGGTGCCCTATCCGAAACCCCCTTAACAAAAATTTTATTTTCCGGGGAAGGGGAAGGCGGGGCCCTGGGGGAAATAGGCATTTTTCCCAAATTTTAACGAAAAGATGGTTCCCCGGCGCAGGCGTTTCGGGACTTGGCGCACTGCAACGGGTGGGATCCCAGATGGGGTGGGGGAAACCCAGGATTCACCCAAAGGGGACCATTTACACAGACTACAGGAGGTCCCCTGAAAATGTAAATTGACAAATTTTTGGAAGACGGCAGGAGCTTTGGATAAGCCGAAGAGCATCAAAAAGATACTTAAGTGCCCATCACGAGTATTAAAGGGGCCTTTCTTCCACTTCGCCTTCCCCCAGACCCGGGGATGAATTATACCCCCCGCATGCCCCAACTTAAAAAATCCCTTTGGGCTCCCCGAACAAATTCAAAGATTTCCGGGATTAAAAAAAGGGGTCCCGGGTTTTTCTTGATGGGGGGATCTTATTTAGACCACGGTAGAAATTTCAGGTCTCAGGGATCCATTTTTTTTCTTCTCCAAAAAAAAAAACCCGGGCCCCCCCCCCCAAAAGGGTCGTTTATGCGGAAAAACCTTTTTTTTCATAAATTTTCTTCCACTGGGCCGACACCCCTAAAAGTTTTGGGGTACGGAGAGCGGTAGCCCCCTACCCCGGGAGGACAAGCCCCGGGGTAACAGGTCTAGGGGGAAATCAACGGGTGTGAGGAGGAAGTATCTGGGCCTCGCTTCTCAGAAAACGTTTTTGGAAGCCCTATAAGGTAGCGGTAAGCCAGATATTGGCTTGAGAGGGACTTCGGGGGGACTGGGGCCCCCCGGGCGGGGTGCCGATAGACAACGAACGCAGTCCGGATCCAAGGGAAAACTTTTCCCCCATTTTCCCCAATCGAGCATGGGGGCGTCACCTGAAAGCCAAGGGAAGCCCCAGTGGGACACCCCGGGGAAAAAACCGGGTAACACAAAGAACGTGACCCCTTTCCCCTGTGCAGGGTTTCCTACTTGAAGGCCCAAACTGGTTCAGCCGGAAATTGGTTTGGAGTCATTTTAATAGCTCACCACTAAACGGAGGTGAGGGCCCAAGGGTTTGGCCCTGGGCCCGGACCCCCCCGGAGAGACGTTTAATTTGGGTCACCAACAAAAGCACCCCAAAAAGCCCCAAGCCAAACCCGGGAATGCGGGAAAGGGCCCGGGACCCGGGAAAACAGATTCCGGAATTGGACGTAAACCAGAGCTGCAGCATGAGTTTGTGGAGGGGGGATTACTCACACCTGGGGACCCTCTCCCATGAAACCTATTTGCTTTCTTTTCCCCCGGACTTTGCCAAAGGGAAGTGGAAAAACCCCTAGGAAATTTTGGGGGCCCCCAAAGTAGAAAACCAACTTCTCCTCACGCCCCGTGGGGCCAAGCTTTTTAGATTTCAGGCGGGTACTGCCCATTTCCCTGGCCTTTTCCCAAAGGGCCGGGCTGGGTAGGACAGGGGGGACGCTGAAACACTGGCGCAAGACGGGGAAAGCCGACGTTTTGACGGGTTTTCACACCCCCTCCTGGCGGAGCCCCCTCCCGGGCTCTCCGAGAAAGGGAAAGCCCTTGCGGGTCGCCGGGTGGATAGCTCACTTAAAGATGCGGGGGGCCCCCGGGTGGCGGGGGCACCCTTAATCTGGCCCTTTGGGGGCCCTTTTTTAACTGGCGCACCAAAGCTGCGTCATTCCAAGCCAATTCAAAGGCTAAAAGGGGCGAAATTGCATGGCATAGTCGCCAACGGGGGAGTTTTCCCCCGCTTAGGTTTTAAAAAAAGGGGGTGTCAGCAGACGAGGGCCGGGCAGGGTCCCGAAGACCCCCGCGGAACTCCCGCAAGAATGTCGCCAGATCAGCTTTTGATAGGGTCGCCCCCGGTCCCAAAATGGAGTCGCCCCGGGGGCCCGGGTTTTTTTTCCCGGGGAGGAGATGACCACGAAGGCCACCTTTGGACCTTTTGGAAGGAACTGCCACCATAAGGGGTTTCCCCGGGGGAGGGCTCACTGGGTGATGAACCCCCCCGCAGGCCCCTTTAAAATTCGTCGGCATGGGCAAGCGGAGTTTTGGGCCAGCAGATATCCCCGGAGCAACTGCTTTAGAAATTTACCACGGGGAGCCGATTGCTGCTGCTGAGTGGGGCCAGGAGCTGCGGGATCATAGTAGCCCGTTGGGTTTGCTGTTTCGCTTGCTGCCGATCTGCTTTTATTGCTGAGCCCCGATGGTGGTGATGTCGAGACGCTCGGGAAGGCACCCTTGGGGGGGTCCATGGCCTAAAAGAAAATGTAACGGATTTTTGGGAGTGGGTCCTCTGGACCACCACAAGCGATGATTTAAAAAACGCCAGGGGGCGGAGTCTAAAAGTTTCCCGGGTTTTTACCAGAGCCCGCCCCCCCCCAAACGGGATGGACTTGCTGCGGCGGGTTACTACCAGGGTTTCAACCCTTGGGGGTGAATTTTTTTTCGGGGGCAGCCAAGGGGTTGCCGGGGGACAGAATCGTGGGAAACAGCTCTAGTCGGGGGCAGGGAGAAGGTCAGGACAGGCAGCAGTGGGTCGTAAATCGGGGGCAAGCGAAGGGCAGTGCAGGCGGCATGGTTCGTGGTCAAAGGGCGGGGGCAGAAGGTAAAAGGTAAACGGTCCAAACAAGACACTCTTGGAAAGCTTCCTCTCTAGGCACAGGCACTATCGATTCGGCAAAGGGGCTAGGGAAGAGGCAGGGCTTAAAAGGGGGCAGTGCCCGGTGAGACCCAAACACCCGCCTGTCCCTTTAAATTTTCCTAAATTTGGGGCCCCGGGGCGCGCGGACTAGGGGGGGCGCGGCAACCCCGGGCCGGCCGGGAAAAAGCGTGCCCCTGGGGCGGAAACAGGGGGCATGGAAAGGTAAGTGGACCAGAAAGCCGGGGGGGTCCGCCCCGCCCGACGTCGGGCCCCGCGGGACCGGCCGCAGGGAGGAGGCCGCGGCGTTGCGGGTGTGCCTGCGACCCAACCGGGGTCGCAGGGACACCTTTAAAAATTAAAAAATTTTACTTATCACTGTTTTTTTTACTATTGTTTTCATTAAAAAAAGAAATAAAAAAAAGGTTAAAAATTTTTTTAAAAGTGTTTTTTTGACCTTTGGGTTTTTGGGCTAAAACACATTTTTTAATGACAGAGTATTACTATGGATTTCCCAAAAATATAAAACAACACCCAAACCCAAAAACCCAAAATCCGGGAAAGGGGTGAAAAAACATTTGGGTTTTTTCGCCCGGGGTTTTTAAACAGAAATTCCCCTGGGAAACCCAAAGTACTGGGGCCCCTGGGAATCGAAAAACTGAACACGTTTTTCATAAAAAAACGTGAAAAAAAAACGGGGGCCCCAGTATTCCCAAGTTAAAAATATCTTTGGGAAATTCCCCTGCCCTTTAAATTTTAGGGTTAAATGTATAGCAATACCCTTTTAAAAGGAAAAATGAAAAGAAGGGGCGAATCCCTAAAAAAATTCGATTCCCTGGGTTCGCCGTTTTTTTCTGCAAAATTAGTTTCAAACCCGATTTTTATTCGTGGCAAATGGGTTTTAAAAAAAAAACAGCTTTTCCCTCCCTGTAGGGTATTGAAAAAAAGTTGTGCCATGCCCAAAAATTTTGCATTGGGGGGGTTTTTGGTTTTTCATACAATGCTGGTTTTAATTTAGGAACACGCACTTGACAGCCGTTTGCTCTGAGAATCGCTTCACTCTTAAATTTTTTGGGCCCAATTTAACAGGGGCAAAATTTGACCAAATTTTTGAAACAGGACCAACCCTTGAAAAAGTATTTCGCACCAGCTGGGAAAAAAAACCCCGGATCTGGGGGCCAAAAAATCTACAATACGTCCAAGAACAAATAGTAGGTTCCCGGGGAGCCAGCAAAATTTTTGAAATTTACGTAAGGGAAACGTAACAGCGGGGGGTCACTCCAAAAGGCCAGAGCTTTAAACACCATTACCAGTGTTCCCCCGGGAAAATATACAGAACCTGTTCTGTTAAACGTTTGATACATGTAGAGGCCTCCTAAATAGTGGAAATGGGGGTGGGAAAGTAATTTTTGCGGGGATGCCCACTGATCTTTTTGGGCCCTTTCCCTTTTCCATAACAGCAAACCCCAAACAATAGGGGGTAACATATAGAGTGGTGGAGGGGGGAAAAAACAGCTTTGGGAAAAAACCCACAGGGGGTTTCCCAAATTTAGACAGCGGTAAATTTTGGGCAGCACCCAGGGAGTAGGCCACAAAAGTCGAACAACCCAAAAAATTCTGGGGGTTGGCAAACATCAGGCCCCCAAAAACCAGAGGGGCCCCAATGACACGTTTTGGGGGGTTGGCGGCAGCAGCAGCGCAGAGGTCAGGGGAGTGGCACAATGACAGTGGGGAAAGGTGGGGGGAAATTTCCATCCCTGGTAAAGATGGTGGGGGGGCAGAGGGGCAACGGGCACCCGATGTGTGGCATCGGCGGGTGGCAGCTTTTCGGGAATAGTGGTGAGGTAGGTATTGGGAAACCAGAATTTTTCTCAAAGTTTTGGGGGGGCGTATGGCAAACCCTAATTGAGGCAAAAGGCATTGGTGTGTGGAAATCCGGGCCCCTTCCACGCCGATTCATCTTGAAAAAGGGGTGAGTCTCCCCAAATTTAATTGAAAAAAGCGGGTTTTCCCCTTTGGGGGTTAACGATGGCCCCCACCGCACTAAAACCCCGCTCGGGATCCCCACACTACGGCCGGGCCCAGGACGGTTTTCTCCAGTGAAAAAACTTGGAAAGGGTTGCGGCCAAACATAAAATTTTGGGCCCCCCAAAGTAGTCCAGGGGGTCTTCTACCTGGGGTGGCAGAGTGCAGCCCCCAAGTGGGCCCCCCCCTGTTTGGTTTTCAGGGTCTGTGCAGTTCCTGCTGCTGCTTTGGTGAGTTTTTTCCCTCCTAGG
>JAODAL010065322.1:0-18287 GCA_025379985.1 Phyllomedusa bahiana | reverse complement strand
AATTCCCTGGGGTAAATATAAAATTGCTGTTTTAAGATTTACGTAGTGCTCGTCAATGAACAGGTGGGTGCGCAAAAGTCAAAAAACACGTAACTGTTATGTTTTGATATAATAAACGTATTTTTTGCACCTTTCAATTCACTGTGGTGAATATAGAATTGCTGTTTTAAGATTTACGTAGATGCTGGGGTCAATGAACAGTGCTGGTGCGCAAAAGTCAAAAAACACGTAACTGTGATGTTTTCGTACGATACACGGTATTTTGGCAACAAAAAACTGTGCTGACTACAAGATTGCTGGTTGAAATTTTAAGTGAAAAGGTGGATATACCAACAGTCAACAGGTGTAAGGGGTTTAAATTTGAACACCTATCTGAAATGTATACTGATAATAAAAGTGGAGTTTTGCAGCTAACAAAGGGGACCTGCAGTTACTAAAAATGATTTTTAAATCCAATATAAGTTAGGCTGCCCAATATCCAGGAAATATTTCAATAGCAAACTGTTAATAATAAAAGATATTCCACTACAATGTCTACACTAAGTCTTGGTGAACTTTATCCAGGGGTTTCTTTATAGATAGAGCTTGTCTGTGTTCGCCCGCGGGGCCCCCCGCTCCACCCCCGTGAATTTACAGGGTAGATGCTGCTTTAAATTTCCTAGTAACTACATAAAATGTTCAAATCTCTAATCTAACTAAATTGGAAGGATCACAGCTAATTTGTAGAGGTTTCTCTGTGCAGAAATAGGGCTAATTTTCGTGAGCTGTTTGGCCACAGGCAGAGGAAGGTCCTACCCCATGAGCGCGAGAGACACTGAGGCTGAAAAAGGAAAACGCTGTTCTATGTAAAACGAGGTCATGTGATTTTTCCAGCCAATCGAAACCATACACATCCAGTCATGACGTCGCAACACCCTCTCACCCTGCTCTATTCTGTAATCTCATTTGCGGCCCCCAAAATTACAGGAAGCGCCCAAAAGGCGCGATCTTAATAGATGATGCACAGATTTTAATCTTAATTATCGCATGATCTGGAAATTTCGATCACCATAAAAACCTTGCCGATTTCAACTTTGTCGATAAAAATCGCTCAACACTACTAAGGAACTGTCCAAGGAGCTCAGAGACAAAATTTTGGCAAGGCACAGATCTGTCCAAGGTTACAAAAGAATTTCTGCAGCACTCAAGGTTCCCAAGAGCACAGTGGCCTCCATAATCCTAAAATGGAAGAAGAACCCCAAGATCACTGTGGCTGAGCTCCAGAGATGCAGTAGGGACATGGGAGAAAGTTCCACAAAGTCAACTATCACTGCAACCCTCCACCAGTTGGGGCATTATGGCAGAGTGTGCCGATGGAAGCGTCTCCTCAGTACAAGACATATGAAATCCCACATACAGTTTGCAAAAAAGTACATGAAGGATTCCCAGACTATGAGAAATAAGATTTCCTGGTCTAATGAGACAAAAATTGAACTTTTTGCTGTTAATTGTAAGTGATATGTGTGGAGAAAACCAGGCACTGCTCATCACCTGCCCAATACAATCCCAACATGGTGGTGGCAGCATCATGCTATGGGGATGTTTTTCAGCTGCAGGGACAGGATGACTGGCTGCAACTGAAAGAAAGCTGAATGCGGCCAAGTATAGAGTTATCCTGGATGAAAACCTCTTTCAGAGTACAGACCGGGCCGAAGGTTCTTCTTCCAACAAGACAATGGCCCTAAGCAAACAGCTAAAACAACAAAGCAGTACCTTCAGAACAACTCTGTGACCATTCTTGACTGGCCCAGCTAGAGCCCTGACCTAGACCCAACTGAGCATCTCTGGAGAGACTTGAAAATGGCTGTCCACCAACGTTCACCATCCAACCTGAGGGAATTGGAGAGGATCTGCAAGGAAGAATGGCAGAGGATCACCAAATCCAGGTGTGAAAAAACTTGTTGCATCATTCCCCAGAAGACTCATGGCTGTGCTAGCTCAATACTGAGAAAAGGGTTTGAATACTTAAAGGGAACCTGTCACATAGGTTATGCCCCCCTTGCTGAGGGCAGCACAAGCTAGTGTCAGACCTGCTGTTTCCAGCGCTGTGTCCCTTATTCTGTAAGATGCTGTAGGTTTAGAGTATTTACCCCTCAAATTTTATTCTTGAGCAGGTGTTAGCCTCGCCCACCAAAGGCTAGCCCCGCCCACTGACAGTTATTCACATGTTTCTACCTATTCAAAGTAATAGGTTTATCAGTTGAGGTGGGTGGGGCTAGCCTCAGATGGGCGGGGTTTGAAAAAAAATGACTCTTTGAATGACTCTTCGAATGACTCTTCTGACTGAAAATTGCAGATTTGAGCATTAAATACATAAAAACTACAGCATCGTACAGAATAAGGGACACAGCACTGGAAACAGCAGGTCTGACACTAGTTTGTACTGTGCTCAGCAAGGGGGGAATAAACTAGGTGACCGGTTCTCTTTAAGACCATGTGATATTTCAGTTCTTCTTTCAAGATGGGGTGCAAAGTTTACATTAATGAGAAAATAAATTACTTTTTGGATCTTACCAAATGGCTGCAATGAAACAAAGAGTGAAAAATTTAAAGGGGTCTGAATACTTTCCGTACCCACTGTAGGTGTACATGATTTAAAGCAGGATTTCTGAGTAAGAAGCAGATTAAATTCTGACAGGACTCCCGCGAGAATAACAGTCCAATCACCATTCTACACTTTTAGCGGCCATCCAATCAGTGCAGAGCACACAGAAGTGTCAAGAACGTCATCGCTGAGCTGTAGGGCTCTCATTAGCTGCTAAAATCACATGACCATGTTATATACATTTCACTGTATTGCCTTGTAAACGCCATTTTCAGCTCACTCTCTGTACTGTACAGATTGATCTTAGTTAGTTAGATAGCATTTTCCCCTCCATAGACATCAGTAGTTAGGGAGTTTGGTATTGCTGGCTGCATCTTTCCCACACCCAGAAGCTGTTATTTGGCAACATTTGCAGGCTCACATGACTCCTAACTCTCATATACAAGGATATATATTATACAGTGTGCTTGGATTTGCTAAATCATACTCGGTGCCCAAAAGTTCAGTTTTTGCAGTTTTGGGGGTTCAGTAATTGTATAACACATCGTCTCCAAATCTCCTATGTGTCAAAGGGCATTTTGGGCCTGTTCAGGATGCAGGGCCCCATAGCACCTGCTACTGCTGCACCTCTTATAGCTACGCCCCTGCTTGCAAGCTGTCCTCATCTTTTCAGTTAGCCATTGAAAGGAATTAATTATTTTAGCCTCTCAATTTTTTTCTGTCACTCTTAGAGCCAAATTTTCTTAACTAAGTTGTTCCACGTATTCAGTTTACTGTTATGGATGGTAATTACAGCTTCTCCTCTCCGGTATAGGTATAAAAATTAACCAGAACATCTTCTCCCATTGACTTTAATGGGGTTCGAGTTTGAATAGAACCAAACACACTAAAGTTCGAGGTTCTAATCGAACTAGAACTTTTTACTGCTCGCTCATCTCTACTAGCAGGGGCGTAACTTTCGTTCAAAAAGTTGGGGGACCAATTTTCCCTCTCATCCCCTATTTTCCTATCCCTCCTTCACTCTCCTTCCCTTTCACTTCCCCTCCCTTCCCTTCTCTTCTCTCTGCTCCCTGCAGTGAAGTGGCCCCCTCTAACCCAGCTAGGAGGTCTGAGGGAGTGCTTTGAGCTCCCCCAACAGGTCCGGGCGGAGTCCATATGGCAAAACACGGTGCAATCCATAAGGTTATGAGTGACTTTCTAATTACTGAAGTTTAGAGCCGGACTGGGACTAAAAAGCAGCCCTGGCAATGAAACCGAACCAGTCCACCTATAATATTACCCCTCTAGATGGAAATAAAAAATGTTGTTCAATGCAGCAAATTTCATTTAACCCCTCTCATCCCCCATCACTACTCCATTAAATTTATTATACACACAACAGAATGAGGAAAATAAAAGAACCCAATCTCACTGTACCCCTAGGAATCATTTGTGTCACATACTGTACCCCAAAATGTATTTTATTGGTTACCATACATCAGAAATGACATCACTCACTGCACCTCATAAATTAATTACACATGGTAGCCACAGAAATTACATTACTAACTGCACCTTACAAATGAATTGCACATTGTACTCAAGAAATAAAATAATTCACTGTGCCCCAAAAAATTATTATATTACACACTGAACCCTAGAAATGAATTACATTACACTAAACCCTAGAAATGAATTATATTACACACTGTACCCCAGAGATTACACTACACTGTACCCCAGAGATTACTCCATTATACACCTTACCCCAGAGATTACTAAATAACAAACCATACACCACTGTACCCTAAAGATTACTACATTACCCACCATACCACAGATATTAATGCATTATTAACCTTACCCCAGAGATTACATTACACGCTGTACCCCAGAGATTACATTACACTGTACACCAGAGATTACATTACTCACCGTACCCCAGAGATTACATTACTCACTGTACCCCAGAGATTTTATTACCCACTGTAGCCCAGAGACTAACTACATTAGACAAAGTACCCCAGAAAATGTGTGTGTATATATACATATATTAAACACAGAAACACTACACACTTAGGGTGAGTTTGCATGATGGTTTTTCAGCACTGACAGTGTTGTTTGATTATTGGAAATTCGGTGCTTGCAAACGCAGAATTCCGACGTGCAAACGACCCAGACTGCCCGAGGCAGAAATCTGCCTCCTGTTCCTTAGTGTTGCTACTGCATAAAACACCTCAAAGAATTCTTTGTAGGCGCTGACAGTACGTGCTGAAAAATACTCAAATAAAATCAGTGTCATCTAAACTACAACACTGATTTTACATAGGGTGTCATGTAAATCAGTTTTCTGTTGGATTAGAAGCCAGCTCTTGGGCAGATCCAGCACTGAATCCGTCCCAGAATCAACATTCTTATCTTCTGCATGAATGTACCCTTAATGTATGTTCTCATGGCGCATAGCGAGGCGTACTGTGCGCTCTGCTATATGCCGGGTGTTTTAGAGTGGAAGACAGAAGAAAAAGCTCAGGGCCCCGGCGCACATCTATTCAAACCTCTGTGTGGGATATTTGTTAAATAACGGTTTTATTAAGTTAAAAACAAACTCATGAACAAAGCTAAAACCTTATAAAAACATAAAGAAATAAAATAACTCTCGACGCGTTTCTCACCGATACCGGCGCTACCTTAGGAATTGTGACATTGTCATATTGACAATCGAAAATCACAATTGACAATCACAATTCCTGAGATAGCACCGGTATCGTCGAGAAACGCATCGAGAGTAATTAAACCTTTATTTAACAAATATCCCACGCCTCACAGAGGTTTGAATAGACAAGCGCCGGGGCTCGAGATTTTTCTTTTGTCTTCCACTGTCTACACCCGCTGCTGTGATTCTTGGCACTTCGGAGTGGAGACCCACGGCTGCCACTGAGAGACTCAGACTGAGACCTTTAAATGCATATGAGAGTTGTGCCTCTAAAGTAGCTGCACAACTCTATCAGGTGAGCCCGCACACTGCTGCTTACTGCACATACTGTATACTGCACAGACGTACTTCACCATAGGAGCGCCACGTCTGTATTTTTTCTTTTTCTGCTGGGTGTTTTAGAAGTACACGCTGGTAAGTCCACACTTCTGAAATGCTGTGGGGCCAGCCCCATTCACTTTCATTTTCCCCAGCCATAAGTACAGGGAAGAAGTGACATGGCTAGACACATGGCTGTACATTATATACACATCTCACATACACAGTACAGACCCTACTCAAGTGCACACACAATGCCTGGCACCTTTGTCCCCTCCTTATCTGTCTCCTGTAGTCTGGTGCAGTTGGCATTCGGAAAGAGCTTCCCTTCTTCTCTGATGAGGGTTGAGCATAGGGAAGTGGTATACAATGGGAGGGAAAGATACAGCACCAGATACAGAGTGTGCTGGACAGTGAGCAGCATTCTGATTAGTGAAGCAGCCCCTGCTGACTTCTGCTCTACCAATCAGCGCGGCTCTCACTTTGAACTGACACTTGAGGCTGCTACCTACTCTGTCCTCCCAAGATGCACAGAAATATAGGCAGCAAAGGGTTAACTTCTTCCACCTCCGTGCTCTGCTCTCCCAATTACCATATTCTCATGCTTTCTTATGTATTATTTTTTATTGAGATGGCTAAAAAGTGGGGAGGACCGTCCCCCACCCAGAAAAAAGTGGGGCGGACCAGTCCCCTCCGTACCCCCCTAAAGTTACACCTATGTCTACTAGAGACCATTGTCCTTGAGAAATGAACTAAGCTTGCTCTGGAACGCTGCCAGAAGCTCATACCTAGCTATGGATCATGTTTGCCAAAGGTCAATATAGCACATGATACAGGTACAAAAGACACTTGTCACAAAGAGGCTGAAGTAGTCCTAAAAAGCTTTTATTGAATTTTGATAAACCACTTGTTTCGGTTTATTATTTCTGTTTATATATTTAAATGTTCTTTTTTGATTTTTTTTTCAAGCAGCTGGAGGTTTATACATTTTTCAAATAAGCCATTTGCAATGGGAGCTTAGATCATTTTAATTTCAACCACAGCATTGAGTCACACTATTCTGACAACTTCCTACTGTTGATATAACCAGCGCATAGATCATGAAGCAAGTCATATGTCATGAGCTGGTTTGGTGGTTGTATAAGGTGTCTTATAGGCTCTCTATACACATTTTCCTTACTGCAGTCATGGATAAAAGTGACGATTTATCCGAGTTGCAAAAATGGATGAATAGGTCTTTCAAGCCAAGGGTGGCAATATTTCTGAAACTACACAGTTTATAAACTGTTTGTGTACTGCTGTTGTGAAAGTGTATTGTGAGTGAATAAATGGCACCACTGCAAATAAGCATAGTAGAAACTCTGAAGCACCACATGTCATTGATATGAGAGGTAAATGTCGGCTATGAAGGTGGACTGGGGAGGACCGACACAATACAGTGGACAGGGGCATTGCTAGGTACCTAAAATATATAGGACATGGGGCCTTTTGGGTAATATTTGACTCAATAGGACTGGGTTCACATATGTATTTTTACAGGTAAAAATGTATGTTCAAAACCACACATTTATATATGATAGTTTAATACCTTGATATAGTACAGTCACCAAATAATACACCTAAACATTGAGCAAATGTACCATATTACCATCATACTGTTACTAAAATAATCCTACAATACCAAGATCATAAATCCCAACTAACTAAAGATCAAACAATACTACCAGACCATGACCACATGCAACCACCACAAAATGATGACCAGTTGTGCACAGGCCTTCTGCAGACATATATGTGATCACAATGCACTTATAGCCAGTGACACACAGGTGACGTCTTTCCTGATTGGAGTCATTCTCTTCCCCATTTTTATTTTCTTTTGACCCAGACTACCATGATGACACTCTTCTGCCATGTGTGGAATTTGTGGAATTTGCCACACAAATATCTTAGAATCCTCACTTTCCCAGCAGATCCTTATCTGTTCCCTTCCTCGGTACAAACATCCTGTGGTATGTTAGGTGAAACGAGGATGCCATGGGCTGATAGGTAAAAGTTGGGGTTATGGATTACGGCTATATTTTTAGTTTTTTTTAGCATAATGGTTGTGAAGAGAAACATGAGGGTGGCACAGGCCACAGCTTACAGGCACAATCTTCTGAAGGTGGCACAGGCCACAGCTTATAGGCATAATCTTCTGGGGAGAAGAAAGTTGACCAACCCCCTGGAGGTTGTGCTATGGCTGTGGCCAGTACCTCCAAGATCATATTTTTTGGGAGAGGAAGAGGCACAATGAAGTTACTTAATCATGACGCTACCTAGTTTATTGGTATGGTTGGCAGGAGCTGTTTTCAACTTTATGCACATTCCAAAGATACGCATACTGTTGAGCAGAACCACTAGTGTTCTGGTTTGGACCTGGTTCAGGGCAGCAGCCATTTTATCCAAGGAGAAAACCCTGGATAAAATGGCCTAGCAAAGCCCCTGACAGTGGAGCAGCTCATCACAAAATGAACCAGGGGGCAACCAGATTGGTGTCTAAACTACAGTTCAGTGAACCCTACTTTGTATGGGCTTCAAAACAGACAGATGGTCACTAAACCTCTGCTTACCAAGTTGCATCAGTAGAAAAGGTTTCAATCTTTTTTGTCAGTATCAGAATTGGACTTCAGCTAACTGGCAAAAGGTTTCCTTCTCCAATGAGTTACGTTTTCTTCTTCAGCGAAGTAATGGATGTTGGCATTTCAGGTGAGAAACAACAGAAAACAAACACCCTGCAACAACTACTGTGGGAGCACAAGCTAGTGGTGGCAGAGTTCTGGTCTGGGAATGTTTTTCTGGCATTTTCTGGGCCCACTCTTTAATGAGAAAGATAATATCAACTGATTTGGGTATGAACTCAATCTTGCAGTTCATGCACGCCTATATATGCTAATTGTCTTTCTTAGGGGCTGATGGGATCTTCATTCAATACATTGCAACGTGCCAAACAGCTAGAAATATCCAAAATTGGTTTTCAGAGCATGACCAAGACTTCCAAATACTACCCTGGCCTTCAGACTTCCCTAGACTTGAACTCAATCAAGCATTTATGGTATGACCTTGATCATCATGTTTTCTCTATGGATCCTCCAGTTGCACCTTCTAGCTGATTCCCTTGCTGCACACAGTGTTTACTCTGGATACTAGCTGGTGGTCATAATAATGTAGATGTATATATGAGGCCCCTATTCTTTATGCACTGTAGTTCACCTTCAGTAGTGATCTGACTGTTGTGTTCTAAGTTCAGATAATTATACAATTTTATTCAGTTTTGTGAAGTTATTTATATGGTTACTTAATTTACTTAATTCTATTAAGTGTTCCTGTTCTTGTTCAATTTTTTTCATTAAATTTTGTTTTTGTTAATTGTAGTTGTAACCATTTGTATCTATGTTCTTAAAAGTAGTAATA
The DNA here is from genome assembly GCA_025379985.1 of Phyllomedusa bahiana. Taxonomy (NCBI): domain Eukaryota; kingdom Metazoa; phylum Chordata; class Amphibia; order Anura; family Hylidae; genus Phyllomedusa; species Phyllomedusa bahiana. The sequence goes on along the minus strand of JAODAL010065322.1, from coordinate 9,240 downwards.
ACATGGGAGCAATGAACTTCTGTTTTACATATGTCAGAAGCAGCAATTTGACAAAGCACTGGACATGCTCCCAAAGTACATTTATAAAAATCTGAAATAATAATATATTTCAACAAAATTAACTAGAGTTTCGTCTCAACTAAACTTTCCGAGCCAAAGTTAACAATAACTATGTCAACATAATAAAGTGATGCTAAAACAAAACAGTTTTTACTCTTTTAGCGAACATCATTTTAGAAAATAGAAAAGGACAAACATTGAGCTTATTACAGAGGCCACATGTAGTAAATTAGCCGTGAACTATGAAAACAGTAAGCATCACATAAACAGTTATCTTTCAGCAGTTGTTTTTGCAACATTCATAATGAAAGGATTGCGACCAGAATACTGAAAGTACAGAAACCTTAGATATATTAAGATAGAACAACAGAGCAAATGTAATGAGACTCAATTAAGAAAGTTCAAATGTTTAAGTAGTCATCTTCACAAATGAGGATTTATGAATTAATTCTATTGCAATCTGTTAAGAACTTGGTTTAGCCCACTATAATATGAAAGTCTAATTTTCTAAAAGAATAAAGTATCCAATGTAATCTTTCCCAAAATTTTGGGTACCCCCCAAAAATTTTTAAGAACCCTTTTAATGCAGGATGGATTCGCTGGACCACCGCAAAAAGAAAAGAAATTTTGCCACCCCCAGGGAGCTAGTCTAAAATACCCCCCCGGGGGCACCAAGGGCCCCCCACAAAGCGGGAAAGTACGGGGCGGCTTTAGGGTACCAGGTCGCTACCCCCCCGAGTGGGCTTGCTTTTGGGGGGCCGGGGCCCGGGGGAATCTTGGGACAGAATCGGGGGGCCGGGGACGTAATCGGGGACGGGAGGAGGTTTGGGCGGGCCGGGGAAGCAAACAAGGGGCAGAAACGTAAGCAGGCACTGGTAAAACGGGAAGACAAGACGGATTTTTGAATACAGACCAAGGGACTTCCCAAAAAAACACCCCCAACGAACTGGCAGGTTGAAGGAGGCGTGCAAAAATAAATAGGGTCCCGCGGGCCCCCCATGGCCCCAAATTTCCCCGGGGCCTACCCCTTAAATCCCCCAAACCCGGGGCCCTCGTGGGGCGCCCGGGCCCCAAGCAGCGGGAAAGCGCGCGGTGGCTGTCAGAGCCAGACCAAAAGGGGCAGGGACTGGGGAGAAAGGGGTTTCCCTTGGGAGAGCAAAGGACAACGGCCCGCGGGCAGGGAGCGGGACCCTTTTCCGGACCCCTTTTCCCCAGGCGACCCGCGGTGGGCCGCGGCCCCCGAGCGCCCTGAAATATCTGGGTGCAATTTCTCCAAGTTTGCTTTTACTTTTAAACCCCAGGGAAAAGGTTTTGGAAATTTAAAAGCACACAAAGAAAAAAGGGGGGCAACTTACCCTTTGAGCTGAAAGAGCTATCCAGTTGCTCATAGAATTGCTCACTATAAATGTAGACTTCAGGGGTATAGTAAAGAAAATTTTACTCTTCAACTGGAAAATGCAAACCCTAAAATTTTAAAAAAAACCCTTTGTGTATAAATTTTTTTTTAAAAATTTTAAAATTTAAAAAAATAAATTTTAAATTTTTAATTTTTTACAATTTTTTTAATTTCCCTTTAAATTTATTTTTATTTTTTTAAAAGGTTTTTTAAAACCTTTTTTTTTTAGCCAGTGACCTGCCCCACATACCCCCTTAATGCAGTTATAACTTTATTTAAACTTGCTATAAGGGGTTAAACTTTAACATGACGGTCTATTTTGGTCCTTGTGGCTCATTGATTTTAGGAGGTAAAAATGTAATACTTTAGGCTCTAAGTTTTACATAACCATTGTGCTACACCCAAGGAAGCATACCTGCACCTCATAATACCTCCAATTTTATAAAAAAAATGCATTCAAATACTTTATCTGTTGGGTGCATATGTAAACCAAATTTTGTTATGTTTTAAAGTGTTTAAATTTCCTTTGATATTAAAAAACAAGCTTTTGTTTCAAACACAGAATTGGAATCCCAAAGGATTTTTTTAGTGGGCTACTAATAAAATGTGGTCTAAGTCACAATTATAGACAAACATAACCAAACTAAAATAATAATACACAATTAAATGTACTATTCATGTATTGTGGGGAGAAATATAAATAAACCTCTGTGCTAAAGGCTTCTGTCAGAGCTAATTGACAAAAAGGTGTTTCAGTGAGGGAGGTAGGATTGGAAGCGTAGGTTTTATAGGTGCATGGCCAGATAAACAGGAACACAAAGCTTGGTTTCTGACAAGTGAACCATGTGAACCATGCTTTGATACAAACAGCTTTCAGAAGAAATCTGAAGATATGTTATAGAAACTCATGTAGCTTTAACTCACTACATCGACTCATCTTACCTCAGTCCTGTTTTCAGTTTCATTTTTGAATTCAGGGGCGTGTTTATTGGCTTCTACTAGCTACTATTGGCCTGCAGTGATGAGCTGCTGAGGACACCAGGTCCGTAGTTATAGCGACCAGCCCTGGCAGCCAATCAGGAGAGATCAAACAGGTCTGTAGCTATAGCGATCTGAGGAGGTGATGTAGCCCATACAAGAGGGGATATCTACGAATAGGCAGGACACTGTTAATGGACACATATTGCAAAGTGGCTTGTTTTTGCAAGATCTTTAATGTAAAAAGCAATCCTTGTAATGAGACAACCACTTTTAAGAGGCAACAAAACCATTGCTGAATTTTTGAATGTATATCAACTAAGAAAATTCAGGACTGTTGCTGATCTTCCTAGGAGTGGATGTCCTGTTGACATTACTCCAAAAGGATAACATGCAATTCTGAAAGTGGTGAAAAAGAATCCAATGCAACAACGAAATACCTGCAGAAGACTCTAGAACCTTAAATAAATACTCTGTTCATGTTTTCACTATTAGAATAATATTGACCAATAGTATTATTCATGAAAAGCTACCATAAAAATGCTGCTGCTGTCCAAATAGCGACTCAATGATACCACCAATATTTTCTAGATTACGTCTCAGAAAAGTCTATGTACAGATGAAATTGGATCTTTTAAGCAGAAATTTACAATGATTTGTTTCGAAGAAAAACAAGGAACAAATTAATAAAAAATTTTTTTTATTTTTTTAGGGGCCCTTTTAAAAACCCAGGGCCTGTACTTTTAAAGGGTTAAAAACAAAACCTTTAAGTAAAAACAAGTTCAATGCGGACAGTTTTTGGGGAAAATTTAAACCCTGCACAAAAGGGAGAGAAAAACCCTGCCCGGAAGGCTTACAATCTACAAAAAAGGGGGGGAAAAGAGCAAAAAGGGGGGGGCAGACATGTTTTTGTGGGGTTTTTAAATGACTAAAGGGGGTACTATAGTTTTATAAGCTATCCTAAAAAAGATGGGTTTTCAGGTTGCTTTTTGAAGTGGTGAAATAAAAGAGAGTTTTGATGTGTTGGGGCAGTGAGTTCCGAGGTGGGGGAAGCACGGGAGAATTTCTTGGAGACGGTTGGTGGAGCTGATAAGGGGAAAGGACCCGGGAAAAGAAGGTCCTGTGAGGACGGAGTTTTGGTGGGGGGATTTTCTGGAGTTTAAGGTAGAGATGTATAGAGGGGAGAGGTTATGGAAAAGCTTTTAGGCCCATGGTTAGCAACTTAAAAGGGAAAAAAATTTTCCCTTTGGGGCCTGGGAACCCCTTTTAAAGGGGGTTGGGGCAGAGGGGAGAGGCAGGGGGAGTACGAGGAAAGGGTGGATAAAAAGGGCCCGCGGGAGTTGAGGAGGGATTGAAGGGGGGGGCGTAACTCCCGGGGGAAAGCGGGGGAGCAGTTGCCCCCCGGGGCCCCCGGGGGTTTGGGGGGGCCCGGGCCCCCCCGGGGCGCTTCTACTGGGCCCGGGCAAAACCTGGGAAAGGGCCGCTCCTGGGCCCCCCGGGCAGTGAAGTTAACATTTCACGGGAAGCGGGCGGGGAGCTGGGGCCCCGGGCGGGGTGCTGCCTTGAACCCCGGGGCCCTCCAGCCCAGGTTCAGAGGAAGCGCTACCCGGGGGGAAGCAAAAGGGGAGCGCCGCTCGCTCCACTTTTGTTTAATTTCCCCCGGGCCGGCCCTTTTTTTGTTCATGTGGGTGCGCGGGGTGCCGTGCACCCCCCGGCCGCGCCCCCCGCGCTAACACAGGGGCTGCAGAAGGCTGCGCGCAGCGCACGGGGGACTTTACCGGGGGGAGTAAACTATTCTTTTTTTTCTTTCCCCTTTAAAGGGCCTGCCTTTTATAAGCCTGCCTGTAAAAACCCCCAAAGCCCCCCCCCCCCCCCCCCCTTGCCTGTATAAGCCTGCCTGTAAAAACCCCCCCCCCTAACCCGGGCCTTAAAAAGGGCCCCCCCTAACCCTTTCCCTGTTTTAAAGCCCCCCCAAAAGCCTCCCTGTTTAAACCTGCCGTAAAAAACCCCCCCCCAAAGGGCCTTTCCCGGTATAACCCCTGCCTGTATAAACCCCCCCCAAGCCGCCTGTAAAAGCCTGCCTGAAATAAAGCCCCCCCCTTAAAGCCGGGCCTGTAAAAGCCTCCCCTTTTTATAAACCCCCCTTTTTAAAGCCTCCCTTTTTTTAAAAGCCTGCCTGTAAAAAAGCCCCCCCAAAGGGCCTTTCCTGATAACCCTTTCCCCTGTATAAACCCCCCCCCTAAGCCTGCCTGTTAACCGGGCCGTAAAAAGCCCCCCCTAAGCCTGCCTGTTTTTAACCCGGGGCCTGTAAAAGGGGCCCCCCCCCAAAAGCCTGTGTAAAAAGGGCCCCCCAAAGCCTGCCTGTTTTAAAAGCCCCCCCTAAGTCCCTTTTTTAAACCTTGCCTATTAAAAGGGCCCCCCCCCAAATTCTGCCTTGATGCCCTGCCTTTTTAAAAAGGGGCCCCCCCAACCCTTTGCCTGTATAAGCCGGGCCTGTATAAAGCCCCCCTAAAGCCTGCCTGTTTAACCCAGCCTTATAAACCCCCCCAAATCCTCCCTGTATAAAGCCCCCTAACCTTTACCTGAGAACCCCCCCCCTAAGCCATCCTTTAAAAAACCCTTTTCCGGGAAATAAACCCCCCCCCCCTAACCCTTTGCCTGTAAAAACCCTGCCTTTAAAAAAGGGGCCCCCCTAACCCAAACCTGTTTGAAGCCCCCCCAAAGGGCCATCCTTTTTTAAACCTGCCTTTTTTAAACCCCCCCCCTTAAGCCGCCTGTAAAAACCCTTTTCCTGTAAAAAAACCCCCCCTTTCTAAGCCTGCCGTATAAGCCGGGCCGTTTAAACCCCCCCCAAGCCTCCCTTGTATAAGCCGCCTGGTTTTAAACCCCCCCCTAAGCCTCCTTTTTAAAAGCCTTTAAACCCCCCCCTAACCTCCTGTTTTAAGCCTGTGTTAACCCCCCCCCAAGCCTGCCGTATAAAGCCCCCCAAATCCTGCCTTTTTAAAGCCCCCAAACCCCCCCGCCTGTAAAAAAGCGCCTCTATAAACCCCCCCCAAAGCCTCCCTGTAAAAGCCTCCCTGAAAGAACCCCCCCCCTGGGCCGCCTGTAAAAAAAGCCCCCCTAAGCCTACCTGTATAAAGCCCCCCAAAGCCATCCTTTTAAACCCCCTGTTAAAGCCCCCCCCCAAGCCTTGCCTGCATAAACCCCGTTTTTTAAGCCCCCCTCTAAGTCTGCCGGGTATAACCCGCTTTTATAATCCCCCCCAAAGCCCTGCCGTAAAAACCCCGGCCGGGATAAACCCCCCCTTTGCCTGCCTGATAACCCTTTGCCTGTAAAAATGCCCTAACCCCTGCCTGTAAAAAGCCCCCCTAAGCCTGCCTGTATAACCCTTTCCCTTGTATAAAACCCCCCCCTAAGCCGGGCCTGTAAAACCCTTGCCTTTTTTAAAGCCCCCCCAAAGCTTCCCATAAAAAGCCCCCCCTAAGCCTCCCCCTTTTTTAAACCCCCCCCCAAAGCCTGCCGGGGTATAAACCCCCCCCCAAACCTGCCTGTATAAAAAAACCCCCCACAAAACCTGCCGGTATAAAGCCCCCCCAAGCCTGCCTTAAAAACCCCCCCCCCTAAGCCTGCCTTTTTTAAAAACCCCCCCTTAGCCCCCTGTAAAAGCCCCCAAAGGGCCTCCCTGAAATCCCCCGGAAATAAAGCCCCCTGTATAAAGCCCCCAAAGGGGCCTGCCCTGTTTTCCCCCTAACCCCTGCCTTTTTTCCTCTAAGCCTCCTGTAAAAGGGCCCCCAAACCCCCTGCCTGTATACCCCCTAAACCCCTGCCTGAAAACCCCCTTTTAAGCCTGCCTTTTTTTAACATCTAAAGGGCCCTGCCTGTAAAACACCTAAGCCGGCCGTATAAAGCCCCCAAGCCTGCCTGTATACTGTCAAAAGCCGGGCCTGTTCCCCCCAAGCCCCTGCCTGTAACCCTCAAAGGCTGCCTTAAAACTCCTAACCTGCCATATCCCCTTTTTGCCTGCCTTTCCCCCCCAAAGCCTCCCTTTTAAAACCCCCCCAGTTTGCCTTTTAAAACCCCCCAAACCCTTTCCCCTTTTTTTACCCCCCTTCCCCTGCCTTTAACCCCCCTACCTTTCCTAGATTTTCCCCCCCGCCTGCCTAGATCCCCCCCACCCTCCCTTTCCCTAGATCCCCCCAGCCTCCCTGCCTAGATACCCCCCACCCTCCCTTTATTTACCGCCCGGGCCTGCTGCTTAGCCCCCCACCTGTCTTTTTTCCCCCCCCCGTCTCCCTTTTTTGCCCCCTAAAGGCGCCAAATATAGTGTAGTATCCCTGTAAATAGCCCTATAGTTTCCCGGGAAAAGCCTGTCTGCCAAATTAACCCCCTTTAAAAGTTTGAAAAACCTATAAGCCCCCTTTAAAAGCCTGCCTGTCTATTTAGGGGCCCCCCCTTTAAAGTACCAAAAACCCTCCCCTGTTTTGGCCCTAAAGCCCCCCCTAACCCTGTCTACCTGTATGGCTCCCTATAGCTTCCAAAAACCCGCCCCCAAAATATGGGCCCCAATTAGCCGGGGGGCAGGTGCGGGAAAAAGTCAGGTTTTAAGAATTTGTGCCAAAAAAATGCGGGGCCCAAGGGGTTTCAGGAAATGTCTTCTTTAAGGCGGTTGGACGGAGGGCAAAACCCAAAGGGGGGAAAGGTAACGATTTGTCTAAAGGGGCCCGTCACCTGTAGCCCAAAAAAATTTTTAAAAACACTGTAATCACTTATATTTTAAAAGCCCCCTTTTGTTTTCTGGATCAACCACTTATCGTCACTGTATGGGGTTTTTTATACAGCCCTGCAGAGCCTGTGTAAAACGGGGTTACCACTATTTGGTCACGGGTTTTGGTGGTTATATCCCCGTCTGCAGTCTGTGAACACTGGTTTTTTACCAAAAAATTTGGTCCCCAAAAAGGGGCGGTACAATTGGTCTTTATGTACTGATCAGAAAATAGTGTGGGGGTTATTTTTTCAGTCCTATGGGGGTGGTTTTTTGTGGTCATGTTCGGGCGGTATAATTTGGTTTTTGAGGATTAAGAAATTTTGGGGGTTTTTAAAATTTTTTGCCGAAAAAAGTTTAATGGTAAAAAATTTAAGGTTGGTTTTGCCCCTTGAATTTTTTAAAAATTTAAAAAACCTTTCCGGCCTTTGGTCCGGGTTTCCGGCTTTGGGAGGGTAGGGGGTCCCATCCAAAAGTTTGCTTTGGGGCCCTGGCTTCTCTAGTTACGCCCCTGATTGAAGGGGAGCAAGAGTGCTATTTTAGGGCGGGTGGGCGGGACTATTCACTCCCACGCCGCCGTTGCCCCTGGTCCGCGGGGGGTTTAAAAATAACCTCGCCCCATCCGCGCCGTTGCCACGCCCAAACAATTCCCCCCTCCCCCGAACGCATCATGGTCGGACAGCCATCGAGGGGTCAGTCGCCCCCCGAGGGGGCGGGGCCCCATCCGGGCGCGTCATTGACCCCAAGGATCGTGAGGTAGCTTTGCCCTATCCCCGTCAAGTCACCCCAATAGCCAACCACCCCCCTTTTTTTTTCCCCTTTCCCTTTTACCCCCTTTGCTCGGGGCCCCCACCAATGATGACATACTACCGCTTGGAATAAATTTGGGCCCACAGCACCCGTTTTATTAACAATAAAAAATTAAAAAAAAAAATAAAAAAAAATAACAACCCTTTTTTAAATAAAAATTAAAATAATTTTTAATTAAAATATAAATATATATATAAAATTATTATATATATATATTATATATATTTAATATTATATATATTTTTTTTTGAATTGTACCCCCAAATCCCTTCCCCAAAAAACCAAAAAGCCCCATTTTAACCAATGTAAAATTTGGGCGGGAGTGCGGGGGCATGGACCAGCATTTTTGGTATTTTGTTTATATAGCACCAACCCATTTCCAAAGATTTAAAATTTAGGGGGCACAGGTACAGACAAAACCAAACATTACAAAGCATAAAATTCCTCACAGATCAGACACATGGTGTGAGAGCCCAGCTCGCAGGAGATTACAATCCATTAGGGTATATGGATGTGATGAAGCCTATTGGTCCAGCCATGTTTCAAAATTTAAGGGGGAGGGTTTTTACATAAAAAGTTAAATAAACTGCACCAAAGTAAATCTATATTTTTACACAGGAAGGAAATAATTATTTGATCCTTGCCGATTTTGTAAATTTGCCCACAGACAAAGACAGTACGTCTAAAATTTACGGTAGGTTCATTTTAACATTTAGAGATGAATAGCAAAAAAAAAATCCCGAAAATCAGTTGTAATAAAATTTTATAAATTTTTTAGCATTTTCGAAGAAAAAAAGTTTTGATCTCCTACCAACCATTAACGGGTTTTGGTTTTCCCACAGACCTTAGACGCGTCCCGGGACAAGGGTAGGAAAGGGGGGCGATCGTACCCCCAGGGGGCGCAGGTATGGGCGGCTGGAGTGACCCGGGCCCCTACATGAGGGGCCGGCAGTCATGGCCACCTTTTTAAGATGACCCAAGGCATGTAGGAGCTTTGCCCCCTTTACCTGTAATCACAACACAGCCAGACCACCCCCTCCCCTTTTCCCCCCCTTTGTCCCTTTGCTACCGTAACCCCCAATGATAACGACACCGACTTGGAAAATTGGCCCAAAACAGCCGTTTTATTAAAAAATACAAAATTTAAATATAACAAACCCCGTATAAATCTAAATAACAACTCCCTGTAAATATATTAAATTTTATATATATATTTATATTTATTAATATTTTA
>JAODAL010065321.1:0-18287 GCA_025379985.1 Phyllomedusa bahiana | reverse complement strand
CCTGTGCCCGCAAAAAATCACCTCGCCAAAGACCTCGGGACAACTCCAACCTCTGCCGGGGGCCTAGTTTGTCCTTGGACCCAAAAAATATTCCCAAGGGACTTCATAACTGATTTAAGGGCCCCTAAAGGGGTAAAGGGTTTTTTTGGGTAGTCATTTGACCTTTTTTTCCAAAATGGCTCATTTTTTTTCCCTTCCCCGGGCCCTTTCCTTTTTCTGGCCTGGGCTCGAAATTTATTTTTTTTTAAACACATTTTCCGCCTGAAAGGGACCCCCCTTTAACACTATCTGGGCCCGGGGGAGTCCAAATTTCGGCTCAAATTTTTTGGGCCCCGGCCCTCTGCTCGCTACTGCAAATGGAACTGGACTTCTCCTCTGCGTACCACCCAAAAACTAAGGGGAAAGGGGAGGGGTGAATCAGGTCCTAATACTTTTTTCCGCCACTTCACTTCCCCAAAACAAGATGACTGGCCCAAGTCAAATTTCCCTTTGGGGGGGAATTTTCATAAATTCCCTGGACTCTTTTTTCCGGGGCGGGGGCATCGCCCTTCCCCCTTGTCTTTGGTCGGCACCCCCCGCCCACCCCTTCCTCTGCCCCCCTCCAAATTTCCCTGCTGTGGACAGTCTGGCCGTGCCCTATCCGTTTGTCTGGAGGGAGACGCGCCAGTCCCTGCTTCGGCCTGGGCCCCGTATGAAGCCCCAAAGCGGAAAAAAAAAAGGAAAAACCCCCCCCTTTCCCTTTGTCCCGGGGATAAGGTGGGGCTGTCTCCCCAAATAATCCGTTTTAAAATCCCACACAACCCTGGGCCCCCCCTTTTTTAAAAGGTCCCTTTGAAGTCCTGGGGCGCTTTAACCCCTTTTCCCTACAAGCTCCGGCTCCCTCCGACCAGGGCCCTTTCCCAAAAAAAACTCCTTCCTTGTCTCCCTACTAACCCGGGTCACCCATAACCCGCTTCCCGGTCCGTAAATTCCCCCGTCTCCCGTACTGATTCCACCCCAAATTTTTTGCCGTAAAAGGGAGTTTTTTGGGCCACTAGAGGGTTTTCGGGGAAGACGTTTTTTTTTGGTGCCCGGAAGGGGTTTGGGGCCGGGGGAAAGGTCGGGGGACCCCGGGGGAAAAACATCCTGGATGGGGGTCCCCCTTGTCTAAGTTTTTGCGGGCCAAAAAGGGGGGAGGAAAAAGGGGGGGGTACTGTTACGGGTCCCTGCGACCCTCGTGTTGGGTCGCGGGCACACCCGAACGCCGCGCACCTCCTGCTTCCCGCCGTGGCCCCGGCACGACGCTCGGGGCCCAAAAAGGACACCCCGGCAAAAGTCCCGGGGAACACTTACCCTCCACGCCCTGGGCCCCCTCCTGGGGCGCGAAAACCCCCGCGCGCAAAACCCTTTGGCTTCCACCGCAAGCAATCACGTCAGGGGTACGAACCCGGTGTAAAAACCGCCGCCCGCAAGTCCATCCCCCCTTTGCGGCAGGCCTGGGGAAAACCCCGGGCCCCACTTAGATTCCGTTCCCCCGGCGTGGCTTAAATTATCGCTTGGGTGGTCCAGAATCCATTACCACATCCGTAACAGGATAAATTACATATTAAACTTTAAACAATTTTTTGCCTTGCATTGTCCCCCAAATGAACCCCTTTTTTTTGATATTTTGTTACAAGGAAACCCCCAAAAACTGTTTCCCACTTTTTATCAATGGTTTAAACCCTTTTCCCCCTTAAACCCCTTGAGATAATTTTTTTGATATACTGTAACCAGGCCCGGACTGCCCATAAGGGGAAACCGGGACTTCCCCCCGGGGGGGGGCCCTGGGGGTTTCCCGGGCCCCAGCGCCGGCTCGGGGGCGCCCCCGAAGGGGGCCGGTGTTTCCCCCTGGGGGGGCCCCCCATTTCCGCCTGGCGCAAGTACAGGGGCCGCAAAAAGGTTTGCATATGCGACCGGACCTCTGTGCCAGGGGGGCCCACAGGCCCCCCTCGCCACAACCGGGTTGACGGGGCCCGGGGCACCGACCCCCCGCCATGCCCGCCTCCGTCCCCCCCCTGCACCGCGCTTGCCCCGCGCTTGCCCCGCCCAAACCTCCTGGGAAACTGAACAACAGGACAGAAGATCCCCCTGTTTTACCTCGGCCCCCTGCCCAAACAAGCACGGCCAAGGGGAACAGCGGGATCTTCTGACCCCGTCTGTTTTTAGCTCCCAGGAGGGTGCGGGCAAACGCGGGGTTAATGACTCAAAGCGTGCCCCCCCTCCGCGAAACCCCCACCTGCCCCCAGCGGCCACTCCCGGGGAAGACAGAAAAGGGGAAGGGAAAAGACAACAGGGAAGTATTGGTTTCATTTTTTTTTTTAAAACTTTCTAGCCCTCCCCACCTATATGCGGCCCCCACCTACCTAATACGGCCCTTGGGCCTACCTTAATAAATCCAAACCCCCCTACCCCATATACTGGCCCTACCCAAACCCATAAACTTTTCCCCTGCCTTCCTAAATACGCCCTGCCTAACTTCCTAAAACTGCCCTGGGCCCACCTACCTAAAATGCCCCTGCCTACCTAAAATGCCCTACCTAAACCCATTTACTCCCGCCCCCGGGCCCGCCTATAACTACCCCTTTCCTGCCCATATACTGCCCTGCCCACCTACCTATAAACCCGCCCCTACCTATCTATAAAATTTATCTGCCTACCTATATACGCCCTGCCTACCTACCTAAATTTTCTGCCCCTCCTACCTATATACGCCCGGGCCCCCTAACCCATATACGCCCTGCCGCCTAATACTTTCCCTGGGCCAAACCCACCTATAACTGCCCCTACCTACATAAAACCTCTGCCTTTCCCTATATACTGCCCGCCCACCTATATACTGCCCCCCGCCCCACCAAAAAATCAGCCCTGCCTGCCTAGCAATACTGCCCTGCCTACCTATAACCCGCCCCTGTCTGCCCCCTATACTGGTCCCCGCCCCGCCCATATACTTTGGTTTCCCGCCTGGTTTTTATACGGGGCCCCGCCTGGCTATATACTGGCCCTGCCTATATACTGCCCTGTCTAAACCCATAACTGCCCTGCTACCCCATATACGGGCCCCCGCCCCCCTATAACTGCCCCCCGGGGCACCTTTTTACTTCCCCCGGCCCAACCCATAAGGGGGGCCCGGGGCCCGCCAAAACCGCCCGGGGTTTTCGTTAAGGGGCCCCGCCGGGTTAATACCCGGCCCCCGCTTGGGACATAGTGGCCCTTTCCCCGCCTATAACACACACTGCCTCCAATCAGTGGGCCCCGCCCGCTTATATACTGGGCCCCGCCCTTCCCCCCATAAGGGGGCCCGTCTCCTATAACGGGCCTGCCTGGCTTATACTGGGGCCCTGCCTGCTTACATACTGGCCCTGCCTGGGTTTCTTTTCGGGCCCTGCCTGGCTACCCTTCCGGCCCGCCCCGCTTTAAAAAAATTGGGCCCCACCGGGGGAATTACTGGGGCAAAACCCTAGCTAACGACAAATTTTTTCTGGGGGGAGCCCCAGCTAACGGGTAGTTTTCTGGGGGCAGCCCCCGCTAACTGGAGTTACTGGGGGCTCCCCACCCACCTGGCTAGTTATTGGAGGAAAAACCCCCCTTTCTACCTGGGTAGTTTTCAGGGGTTAAGGGCCCCGCTACCTACCAAATTTAAAGGAGGAAGGCCCCCGTTTACCTACCAATGGGGGACTAAACCCATTACGGCCAACCCTTTTCTGGGCATTTTTATTTTCTAATTTTTTAAGGGGCTAACATATCCCGTTTTTGGGGAATTTATAGGGAAAATGCTGGTTAAAGAGAGATCTAAGAATTTTATTTGGGGGTAAATTCTCAGGGACGAGTATGAAACCGGGGGAAAAAGAAACATTGGGATTCTGTACCGGCAGAGAAAAAATGGGAAAGGGAAAACTCAAAACCCGGGAAAGACCCTCAAGGAGGGTTTTGGGGCCCGAAGGGGAAGAAAAGGAAAGAAACAAAATCCCATTAGAGAGGGCGTCTCCTTTGATCCCGCTGTCAGGGGGAATTTTTTCTCTATGTTGAATCAGTTTCTTTAATTTATGTGAAAGGTGACCTGACTGCTGTGATCTTTAAATTTGGTTTCCGGGTTTTTAGGTTTTTGTTTTGGGGCTTTTTGTAGTGTCAGTGTAGGGTTGTCCCTTTTTTTTTAAGGGAAGTGCACACCGACCTGTAAAGAAGGGGGTTTTTCTGCAACACTTTTTTTTTCTTGCTTTGTGTACGGGTTTCCCCACAGAGTGGCTTTTTGGTTTTCATTTTTTTATGCGTTTTTTTTTTGCAGAAATTAACAGCATTAACTGCCGCTTTTTGGGACAAAAACCACCAAAAAAAAATCAAAAAAAAGGGGCCCCCAAAAAAAAGCTCCTTGTGAAAGCACTTTTCGTGAATCTATTTTAGAAAAATGGCGAGGGCGAGAACAAGGGACATTTTTTAAAAGGGTAAAAGGATGGGGGCTGGTGGGGGGTTAAAAAGCCAGGGCTGATTTTTATTCCCGTCCCGGCCCTGACTGTAACTTGTTTTTAACCCTTTCCCCTGCTTTTTTCCCTTTCTCCATATGCTTTAAACTAGGGGGGGATTGAGGGAAAGAGACCAAACTTGACACTGGCCAAATTTGTTTAAATTTTTATAAATAATTTTTTCCCAAACTACTAAAGGGTTCCCTTTTCTACAACAGGAAAAATTTCAGTTATTACTCTCCAGCCCCTACAACTTTTAATTGGGACACACTCTTATTTTTATTTCCCTTCTAAATTTAAAAATTTTTAAATTTAAATTGGGTTTTAATTTTTTTTGGGGGCCCTAACCTTAACCCCTCTTTTTTCATGAATTTTGGGGGTTTACCCCCAAACCCCCCCCAAAACGGTCCCCCTTTTAGAAGGAAAACTTTTTTTGAATAAAAGTTTTGTTAAAATTAGATAAGATTTCAGTATAATGCCCCCCGTAACTGGGTACTTAACAGATGGTTAAAAATTTTGTTTCAACTCCTCACCCCTGTTTTTACTCTAAGTTTACTCTTTACTCCCATGGAACCCAACTAAAAAAAGATTGGTTTCTGAGGAAATATTAAATTATCCAAAAAAATTTTTCCCATCTTGGCTTTTACATAATCCAACTTAACTTCCCTAAATATCAGAACTATCATTGTGAGCAAAAGGGGTTCTCAACCGCGTCCCCCCTGCGGGCCGCCGGGGGTCCACAAAGAAAAATTTGAAAAAAAACTTGTACCAAAGACAAAGCTTTTTTAAAAACAATTTGTTGTTTATGATTTTTTTTAGGCCGGGCTTCTAAAGGCCCAAATCAGAAATAGTTTGTGTGCCACAGTTTAAACTTTACTTTTTTGGCCCATAGACTTAAAAACAAAAATTTATCAGGCTCAAGATAAAAAGATAACCGTAGAAAAAAAGGAATTTATTTTTAATTTTAATCTCCAAGGAGGGGTCATTGATTGAATTGTAATTCAGCCCTTTTAACGCCTTGCTCCACCCTTTCTTCTCCCCCTTTGTGTCTTTTGTTCAATCACTGGATTTTTTAATTGCTGATTAGTGATGAGCACCCCCTAAAAAGTCCGAGTTCGGCAACCCCAAAAAACTTCAAACCCCATTAAATCAATGCGAGAAATTTCGGGGTTAATTTTTATACCATACGGGGGTTAGGAAACTGCAATTACCATCCAGAAAGTTAAAGGGGGTTGTCTCACTACAAGATTATAGTTGAACATGTGGGGACCAAAAATCAAAGATGTACGCCCCTTGGTTACTTTTGGGCAAATGCAAAGGGGTTTTAGAGAACGGCTGGTTTACATTGCTTACAACGGGGGTTTGTTTAGGTCGGGGAAACTTTCTGGCCGCCCAGGTCGGCACAGCAAAGGAAAGGCAGTTTAAAAGGGGGGGGGGCAGAGATTGTGTATTGGCAGGGAAGGGGGAAAGCAGTGAAGAGGTAACAATACACACAACCCCCCGCAGTCCCCTCACTGCTTTTTCCCCCTTGCCGCCAATACCCATCCCTGCCCCCCTCTTAACTGCCTTTCTTTTGCATGTGCACGACCGGCAGGACAGGATACTTTCCCCGACCAGAAACAAAAACCGTTGCAAGCACATGAAACCACTCGTTTCTCTAAAACCGAGCACTTTGCCAAAGTAACCCAAAGGGCGTACATCCTTAATTTTTTGGTCCCCACTTTCAACTATGATCTTCATATGAGACAACCCCCTTTAACTGGTTTCTGGAAAAACTTTTGGGAAAACGATTTTTGGGTCCAAAGGACAAAAAAAATTCAGAGCCAAAAAACAAATTCCTTTTAATACTGAAAAAATGGGACAGCTTACAACAGGGGGTTTTTCAATAAGGGGGGGAAGGGAGCAGCTGCTAGGAGCCCCTTTCCCGGTGTCCCAAAAGCCCCTTTACACATAAAAAACACCGGGGATTTAAATGGCACATGGTAACTGGCGGAGCGCCCTTTTACTTTTTTTTGCACCATGGCCCAAGAACTTCAAATTACCCCTGCGGGTGAACAATTAGATGGCGTACCATTTTTGGGACGAGAACAGGCAATGGGGAACAGCCAGGGTCTGGTTTGCTGATTAGAGGGGCAGTACCACGGTGGCAGAAAGAACAGGCAAGGGAATAGCCGGTTCCGGTTCCACAGTTAGACAGCAGTCCCTTTGGGTGGCAGCGAGAACAGGGCATGGGAAAAAGGGGGCCAGTTCCATTTAAAAAACCGGGGGAAATTTCGGAAAAACTTTACCCAATTGGTTTCCCCCCAGGGGATTAAAACTCGAAATGGGGAACATGGGGGTTTTCCGGTTTCCACTAATTAGACGGCAGTCCATTGGTGGCGCGAGAAAATAGCTGGGGAACAGCCGGGTTTCCGTTTTGGCTAGATCGAGGCAGTACCATTGGTAAACAGGGATAACATGGCAAGGGGAAAACAGGAGGTTCCCGGTTCCCTAGATAACGGCAGTCCCTTTGGGTGGCAGGGGAGAACTGGCAAGGGGAACAGCCAGGTTCCGATTTGATTGTCAGCGGCAGTACCATTGGGGGGAAAATAGCAAGGGGGAACGCCGGGTTGGTTTGATAGATTAGAGGGCGTACCATTGGTGGCAGCGAAAACATGGCAAGGGGGAAAACACCCAGCTTCCGGTTTGACTGTTTAGCGGCAGTACATTGGTGGCAGCGAAACGGAAAGGGGGAAAACACCCGGTTCGGGTTTGACTAGATAGCGGCAGTACCTTTGGTGGCAGTGAGACATGGCAATGAGGGAACGGGAAAGGGTTCCAGTTTGAAAAAATTTAATGGGCTACATTGGGGCAGCGAAAAATGGCAAGGGGGGAACAGCCAGGTTCGGGGTTCCCAAAAAAGGATGGCAGTACCATTGGGGAAAAAAAAAACATGGCAATGGGGAACCCCGGGGTCTGTTTGACTAGATTAGACGGCGTCCCTCGGTGGCAAAAAAGAAAGGGAAAAGGGGAATCCCCAGGTTCCGGTTCCATAGTTTGGACAGAGTACCTTTGGGTTGGCAGGAGAACAGGGCGTAGGGAACAGTGGGGTTCCAGTTCCACTAAAAAGGGGCGTGCCATTGGTGGCAGCGAGAAATGGAAAGGGGGAACAGCCAGGTTCCGGAGTTACTAGATCAGACGACAGTACCATTGGTGGCAGAGATAACATCGAAATGGGAACTGGGGGTTCCGGTTCAAAAAGTTTAAATAGTCCATTGGTGGCAGCGAGAACTACAATGGGGAACGCCAGGTTCCGATTTGACTAGTCAGACGGCAGTCCCTTTGGTAACGGGGGATAACATGGCAATGGGAAAAATGGAGGTTCCGGTTCCACTAGATTGACGGAGTACCATTGGGGGCAGCGAGAACATGGCAAGGGGGAACAGCCAGGTTCCCGTTTTGACTTGTTTTAAAGGCAGTCCCTTGGGGGGGAACATGGAAATGGGGAACAGCCGGGTTTTCCGTTTGATTTGATAACGGCAGACCTTGGTGGGAAATGCAATGGGGAACAGCCAGGGCTGGTTTGACTAAAAGACGGCAGTAATTGGGGGGCAGCGAGAACTGGCAAGGGGGGAAAAAAGCCGTTCGGTTTGATAGTTAGACGGCAGTACCTTGGGGGCGGAAAAACAGGGGAAATGGGAAACGGGGTTCTTTTTTGACTAATAAGAGGCAGTACCTTGGTGGCAGTGAATCAGGGGCAATGAGGAAATGGGGGTTCCCATTTTTGCAAATTGAAATTTGGGCAGACCTTTTGGTGGCAGGGGGAGGAAAGTGGAAAATTTGGGGGGCACCCAAGGTTCGGGGTTCCACTAATTTAGAGGCGTCCATTGGGGGGCAAAAAAAACGGGCGGGGGGAACAGTGGGTTCCGGTTCCCTAGATTAGCGGAACCATTGGGGGCCGGGGACAGGCATGGGAAACAGCCAGGTTCCGTTAATAGATTGAGGCAGTCCCATTGGTGGCACAAGAACTTGGAAGGGGGAAAACACCCCGTCGGGTTTGACTAGATTAGATGGAGTACCATCGGGGTGAGAACATGGAAATGGGGAAAGACGGTTTCCCGGTTCCACTAGATTAGAACAGCGCACCATTGGGGGGCAGCGGAAATGGGAAAGGGAAAAGCCAAGCCCTGGTTTGACTAGTTTGAGGCAGTACTTTGGTGGCACGAGAACATGGAAAGGGGGAACACCCGATTCCAGTTTGACTAGATCAGACGACGGTACCATTGGTGGCAGTGAGAACATGGCAGTGAGGTACAGCAAGTTTCTGTTTCAACTAATTTAGATGGCAGTACCATTGGTGGCAGCGAGAACATGGCAATGGGGAACAGTGAGGTTCCGGTTCCACTAGATTAGACGGCAGTACCATTGGTGGCAGCGAGAACATGGCAATGGGGAACAGCCAGGTTCCGGTTCGACTAGATTAGACGGCAGTACCATTGGTGGCAGCGAGAACATGGCAATGGGGAACAGCCAGGTTGAGGATAACAGGACTTAGTACATTTAGTGGTAGTACAGGTGGAGGCATTAAAAAAAAAAAAGGATTTGGAGGACTAGATGCAGGAGGAGTAAGTGGTTTATGCAGTGTACTTCAAGGTCATACAGGTGTATATTTAAAAATAAATTCAGCCGTAAGACATGTAAATCTAGCTGTTGGCAGCAGTAGAATATAGTTTGTAGAAGCAGCAGTCACAGGAACTACAGACATGATATGTAGTGTAGTTTAAATGTGTTTAGTGGGTACGGAAAGTATTCAGACCCCTTTAAATGTTTCAATCTTTCTTTTATTGCAGGCATTTGGTAAGACCCAAAAAATAAATTTTTTTGCTCATTAGTGTACCCCATCTTGAAAGAAAAAACCCCCCAGAAATGTAGATATTTGGCAAATTTATTAAGCAAGAAAAACTGAGATGGTTCTACACTCCTTCATTGGAGTCTAGCTGTGTTTAATTAAACTGATTGGACTTGATTAGGAAAAGCACACACCTGTCTATAGAAGACCTCACAGCTCACAGAACTACCCAAGGAGCTCAGAGACAGAATTGTGGCAAGGCACAGATCTGGCCAAGGTTACAAAAAGAATGTCTGCAAAAAAAACACATGAAGGACTCCCAGACTATTAAAAATAAGATTCTCTGGTCTGTTGAGGGGAGGATTGAACTTTGTGGTGTTAATTGTAAGCGGTATGTGTGCAGAAAACCAAGTACTGCTCATCACCTGCCCAATACAATCCCACCAGTGAAACATGGTGGTGGCAACATCATGCTATGGGGGTGTTTTTCAGTTGCAGGGAGAGGACGACTGGCTGCAATTGAAGGAAAGATGATCCTGGATATCCTGGATGAAAACCTCTTCCAGAACGCTCGGGACCTCAGACTGGGCCGAAGGTTCTTCTTCCAACAAGACAATGACTTTAAGCACACAGCTAAAATAAAAAAGTAGTGGTTTCAGAAAAATGGCTGTCCACCAATGTTCACCATCCAACCTGAGGGAACTGGAGAGGATCTGCAAGGAAGAATGGCAAAAGATCCCCAAATCCAAGTGTGGAAAACTTGTTGCATCAATCCCAAGAAGACTGATCGCTGTATTAGCTGAAAAGGGTGGATCTACTCAATACTGAGCAAAGGGTCTGAATACTTAAGACCATGTGATATTTCAGTTTTTTTTGTTCAATAAATTTGCAATAATATCGACATTTCTGGTTTTTTTTCTTTCAAGATAGGGTACAAAGTGTACATTAATCAGCAAAAAAATGAACTTTTTGGATCTTATCAAATGGCTGCAATGAAAGAAAGAGTGAAAAATTTAAAGGGGTCTGATTACTTTCCATACTCACTGTATTTCACATTGTCAAGAAGAAGCGCTACAATTTACTAGTCGTGACATCGGCAACCAGGGCAACAAAATCATCAAGAAATTCACGCTTGACTCATTTTGATAAATGTCAAACGATCCGCATTGTCAGGGGAAAGATGGATACGTTTGTCAGTTATCACCCCGCCAGCTGGGCTGAATGTGCATTCCAGGATAACACTGGCTGCTGGGCAAGATAAAACTTCTATGGCGTGTTCAGCAAGCTCAGGCCATTCATAAAGTTTGGACACCCAAAAGTTGAATGGGTAGTCATGGACCATAGTCTTAAGGCGGTGTCTGTGTGTCTGAATGCTGTCCTGCCTTGCAGGCGTTGGTGAAGTGGTAAACATGGATTGTAAAATGTCACCCAGTAGGGTTCTGCCACACTGCCTGCTGCTGCAGCTACTTACCATTCTACCGCTGTTGCATTGCTGACATTGTTCCACCGGAACCTTAGAATGTGAAGAAGATGCATCAGATGTCTCGAGTTGGTCAATGAGCACTGTCTCAAATACCTGCATTCTACTGTCAATTTGTGTGGGTGGAAGTAAATTGCTCACTTTTGTCTTGTAACATGGATCAAGGAGGTTGACCACCCAGTAATCTCTGTCCATTTTTATTGCCTTGATGCGTGGATCATGTTGCAGGTAATGTAGCATCCAACCAATCATGTATGAGATGCTGCCAGAATCTCCCAAGCCTTGGAGTCGAGGGGAACTAACTATATCTTCCACCTCCTCCTGTAATCTTTACCACTGAAGGGTAATCGGTACCGGTGGTGTCCACCCCGCCTTCTCATCCTCCTCCACTTCCTCATGTTGACCGTCACCAGAGCCCTGGCTAGCCTCATGCGCTCTAATCTGTGAGCTGAACTGCCATTCTGGATCCGCCCTGGACCTAGAACCACCGCCTAAAAAAGACCTATACAATTGGAAAACAGTCTGGCTTTCTACATCCTCTGGCGAGTAAGGCTCTGTGTCCGCCTCCTCCTCCATCACTGCTGGGACCTGCTGCCGCAGACTGCCTGATGTTTGTTCCAGTAAAATATTACCACACTGGTCATGCTGACAATGCCAGCATCCTAACTAACCATTTTGGTAGCCTCTTCAAAACTGCCAAGAATGGTACAGAGATCCTTCGGCTGCCTCCACTCTCTAAGGGTCAACAACCTGAGGTCCGCAATACTGCTAGTGAAGCCATGCAACACTTCATACTGCATAATGGCATTACGCTCCTGCCACAATCGCTGAAGCATGTGGAGGGTGGAATTCCAGCGTGTTGCCACATCACATATCAGATGGTTGACGGGGAGCCTTCCTCAGGAAACAGTCAAGACGCGGGTAGCGCTTGAGAAATTTCTGCACAATCAGGTTCATGACGTGTGCCAGGCAAGGGATGTGCATAAGTCTACCGATTCTAAGGGCAGCAAGGAGGTTTCTCCTGTTATTATTATTATTAATTTTAAAGCGCCATTGATTCCAGGGCACTGTACATTCAAAGGGGTTACATACATAACATAAGTCAAACGAGTACAATGATAAGTGATGAATGACAATTAGCACGACAGAGGGAGAGAGGACCCTACCCGCGAGGGCTTACAATCTACAAGGAGGAGGAAAGAGACAGAAGGTGTTGTCGCACATCACCTTGCCACTGGTCGGTCTGAGTGCGCAGAGCCATCCACAGCTCTTGACCTGTGTGTTGACCAGGGGCGTTGCTAGGGTCCCAAAACATCCGGGGCTCGGGATCTTAAGTTTTTCTTAGGGCTGGGTTCACACTGAATGTTTTGCGTCTCATTGTGAACTGCGGATGTATTTTTACAGAGAAAAACCTTTGTATGTAAGCTCAGGAGAAATATAAGTGATTACACTGCAGTTACATTTAGTGACTTACAGGAGACGTCTCTGAAGAGTTGTTCTCTTTCTCTTCTTCTCCATCTGTCCCAGACGCCATGATGACTTCTACCGTCCACAACTCTTCACTGAAAAATTTACAAAACAAACATCTTAGACTCCTCATTTTATCAGCATTTCTCTACAATTTCCTATCTCTATACAAAATCCCCATCTATAGTGCCCCAAATGGTAATAATTACTCCCATGTAGGTAAATATTTGCCCCCTGTAGCCAGGTTGTAGCCCCATTTAGCCAGGTTACTGCCCTCTGTAGCTAGGTTACAGCCATTTAGGCAGTAATATGCCCCCTGTAGCCAGTTTACTGTCCCCTGTAGCCAGTAATATGCTCCTTGTAGTCAGGTTATTAGCCCCCTGTAGCCAGGTTACTGTCCCCCTTAGCCAGTAATTTGCCCCCCATAGCCAGGTAATATGCCCCCTTAGCCGGTAATATGCCCCCTTTAGCCGGTAATATTCCCCCTATAGCCGGTAATATGCCCCCTTAGCCGGTAATATGCCCCCTTAGCCACATAATATGCCCTCATAGCCACATAATATACCCCCTGTAGCCAGTGATATGCCCCTCTGTAGCCAGTGATATGCCCTCTGTAGCCAGTGATATGCCCCCTGTAGCCAGTGATATGCCCGCTGTAGCCAGTGATATGCCCCTCTGTAGCCAGTGATATGCCCCCGGTAGCCAGTGATATGCCCCCCCTGTAGCCAGTGATATGCCCCCTGTAGCCAGTGATATGCCCCCCTGTAGCCAGTGATATGCTCCCTGTAGCCAGTGATATACCCGCTGTAGCCAGTGATATGCCCCCCTGTAGCCAGTGAGATGCCCCCCCTGTAGCCAGTGATATGCCTCCCCATACCTAATAAAAATAAAATAAAAAAACTACTTACCTAATGAGGCACGGTCCGTGTGTCCTGGTCCTGCAGCTTGAGAACGGTGTAAGCAGTATGATGTCATCACTCTGCTTACGCCGTCTCATGGGGCCCGGGACCTCCTTGGCCGGCAGAGCTGCCGGCTTAGAGGATCCCAGCATTGCAGGGGGGTGATGAAAGTGGTGGGTCACGCCCCCTGCGACGCTGAGGTGTATGTACAGCGCTTACCAAGCGCCATACATACAGGGGGGAAGACAGGACGGGAACGATCCGTCCTGCCTCCTCCCCGACTCTGACTGCGCGGCCGCTGTGAAACGGCCATGCTGTCAGAGATCGGCGTTGCACCGCTCACACTAAGGAGTGCTCCAGGCCCACGGCAGCAGCCTGGAGCCGCAGACATTCGGGGCACAGGCAGATTAATTTGGGGCTCGTGCCCTGAATGAATCTGCCTAGCGATGCCCCTGGTGTTGACAGTCTCCAAGACAAAATTAATTTGAGAACAGCCTGGTTTCTCTTGGCACATGATGCTACCCGTCGAGGTTGGGGATCTGGACTCTGCATCATCCCTGCAGTGTGGAAGAGTGTCGGCCAAGACCCATCACCAGAGGCACTGTCATCCACCAAATGAGCAGTCAGTGAGATGTAACGCCCTTGGCCGTGCTTATTAGTCCATGTGTCTGTAGTGAGATCAACTTTGGCGGACGCAGATGCAGCCAACGCGCTGGAGATCTTTTTCGCAACATGGCTGGCCAGGGCAGGGACAGCTTTTCTGGCAAAGAAACGCCTGCTCGGCATCTGCTTTGGGGGCAGGCGAAAAGGCAACATTTCCAAGGCCAACAGCCTGGCAATGCCGAAATTCAGGCTTTTGGCTTTAGGATGATTGGGGTGAAAGCGTTTCCTCTGCTCCCACACCTGGTACACAGAAGGCTGGCTGCCGGACTTGCTGCTGTATGGCGTGCAGGTCACACTGGTGGAAGGGGAAGGTGTAGTCTGTGGTGGTGGGAATCGGCTGAAAGTGTCTGGGACTGGGGATGGGGCTTGCTCATGCTGCTCCGGCACATCGACAGCAGAGGATTGGTTGGGCTTGGAAGTGGCAGAGGAGAAGGAGGCAGAAGATGTCACAGTGATTGGAAGCCCAGGACCGGGGTGGCCTGTTTTCTCCAAGTGACACTTCCACAGCAACTCATGAGTTACATGCATGGGCCTGTTCATGCTAGTGGTGCTTAAACTCTTTATATTCTTTCCTCGACTGACGAGTTGAAAGAAAATCTGGCATATGACATCAGTTGGAGAATCTGAGGCTTGATCGAAAAAGGCCCAGGATTCACAGGTCCTGGACCTCTTCGACTGTGAAAATGCAGTAACGGTGTTCCCGCTGCCACCACTGACCACAGCTGGCTGAGTAATGTCAGCGGACTTGTGCAACCACCCTCTCCCTTTCTGAGGCCGGACCCGCACTGACACTACCCCATCATCGTCCTCCTCCACTGATGATGCGCTCGCCAGCTGCTGCTTAAAAGATCATGTTGGATCCGCAATATCATCATCATCATCACAGGTGACTTCCTCTCCCTGTCAGTCTACATCCTCAAGCTGCAGGCTAGAAGCCACAGGCACTGTGAGGCACCACTGACCACTCGATATTTCTGCCGATGGACCAGCTTCCTTCTCCTCCTCTGAGGGCATCAGTGATTGGGCGTCACAGCAGACAAAATCATCCTCTTTGGCCTCTTGATCTTTTGAAATGCCTTCTGACCCCAACCGCATTGTGTCATCAAAGACGTCTTCAAAATATGGATTATCTAAGTGGTCTGTATATTGGGTGACATTTGGCCCGTGTTTGCTTCAGGTTGGACTGATGATGATGACATTCGTGGCCATGACTGACAGGAAGATGAGGTAAAACCGCTGGATGCAGGGTGTGTTAACCAATGAAGAACAGATTGGCGATGCTCTTCAGTACTGAGATTCATAGGGAACTGACCAAGTGATGACAGGCCTGACAGTCCTGTGACTGAAGATGTGCTTGCTTGTGTGTTGTCCTGTACCTCTAGCTCCACATCATACACCAATCCTTGCTCACTTACCACCTCTAGTTCTCTCCATGTTCAAAAAGATAATTAAAAAGGAAAATATTTGGTAACGGTCTCTTATGCACGAACTCTACCACCAACACTGGAAAACTGATCTTTTCTTTAATCCAAAAAATATGCAGCAAGCAAACAGTATTTGAAATAGATTTCTTTCTATTGGAGATTTGTTAACGGTCTCTTATGAAAGAACAAAAGATGTATTCACTTCCCAATATAGGGACAGTGAAAAAATAACTACAAAGGAAAGCGCAAAAGTCGGGTCCTTTGGATAGATGCACAAATATAGAACAATAAAGGCAGGTGCTCACCTTTTTCGGCTGTACACTAGTCACGGTACAGCTCGTTTGTTCGCCTGAGATTATTGTCTGAAGTGCTATGAGTAGCTGCTCCGGTTAAAACTCCCGCCGTTTGGATCTATGAGGACGCCAACGTGTACGATGAGGAGGAGATCGCAAAGGTATACCTGGAAAAGGTATTTTCCAAGCGAGTGATGGGAGGATCGATAAACTAGAGCGCTGAAGAATAGCAAACAAGTGCTATATTAAAGTAAGAGTATTTTTATTTTTTATTTTTCAATTGAAAAATAAAAAATAAAAATACTCTTACTTTAATATAGCACTTGTTTGCTATTCTTCAGCGCTCTAGTTTATCGATCCTCCCATCACTCGCTTGGAGAATACCTTTTCCAGGTATACCTTTGCGATCTCCTCCTCTTATGGAAGAACTCTACCACCAACACTGGAAAACTGAACTTTTCTTCAATCCAAATAATTTGCAGCAAGCAAACGGTATTTGAAATAGATTTCTTTCTATGGGAGATTTGTTAATGGTCTCTTATGCAAGAACTTTACCATCAACACTGGAAAAATGAACTTTTCTTCAATACCAATAAGTTGCAGCAAGCAACCAGTATTTAAAATCAATTTCTTTCTATAGCAGATTTACTAACGGTGTCTTCTACACTAGCTGTACCCCCAAAACTGGAGAAATAAACTTTTGGGCACTTAATAAAATTTGCAGCAAGCAACCAGTATTTGAAATCGATTTCTTTCTATAGTAGATTTGCTAATGGTGTTTTCTGCACTAGTTGTACCCCCAAAACAGCAGAAATTAACTTTTGGTCACTCAGAATAAAGATGGGAAAGATGCAGCCAGCAACACAAAACTCCCTAACTATTGTTGTCTATGATTCCCTAAGCTTGCTGTACCCCCCCCCAACTAATCTAAATAGCAGCTTTTCCTATCTAAATCTCTGATAAATTGTGTGCCTGCATGCATGCAAGCAAGCAGACAGAGAGCAGTGCGTTCAGTAAATGGCATTTACAAGAAAATACATTGAAATACATAACAGGGTCAGGTGGTTTTAGCAGCCAATGAGATTCCTACACCCTCAGTGATGACATTTTTGACACTCTTCTGTGCTGTGCACTGATTGGATGGCCGTCAAAAGTGCAGGAAGCAGCTAAAAGTTAAACTAAAAATGGCGTGTCGAGCGCAAGTGTCGAATGTGAATTTTCCTCTAATGAACCATAAAAAGCTTGGTTCGGCTCGAGTTCTAAAAAATAGAGAAGTTTGACTCGAACTTAACTTTTCTTGAATGGTTCGATCAATACTACTGCTGATACTTATAGAACTGAGAATAAAAAATTCCACACGTTTTGCTTATATGATTATACTTTATTGTT
This sequence comes from Phyllomedusa bahiana, assembly GCA_025379985.1. Lineage (NCBI taxonomy): Eukaryota > Metazoa > Chordata > Amphibia > Anura > Hylidae > Phyllomedusa > Phyllomedusa bahiana. Next base: position 1,366 of record JAODAL010065321.1, on the reverse strand, counting down.
TATATTAAACTTTATTAGTAATTGCACATCTCTGAGCATGGAAACATCTATAAAAAGAAAAAATGGAAGAGTGCGAGGACAATAGTGATAAAGGCAGAATGAAGCGAGAACATCGTAAGTACGATCCAGAATTCATTGCAGTAGGGGCAAATGGCAAATAGTAACCAACCTCTCTGTGTTGTGTCTTTAAAAACTATCCAATGAAGCAATGAAACTACCAAAGTTAAAGCGTCATTTAAAAACAATGCATGCAGATGTAGCTAGTAAGCCGAAGGAATATTTTGAGTGGCAAAGTGAGCTCTATTATTAAAAAAGGCAAAATGACTGTGTCTATCACTGTAAACGAGAAGGCTCTTCATTGTATTTGGTAGCAATATGAATTGCACATTCCAAGAAGCCTAACACAATTAGGGAAGAGCTTATACTACCAGCAGCTGTAGAGATATGTGAAGCTGTACTGGAAAAGAGGTCGCCGTGAAGTGTCAAGTGGGCGAATGCAGTTTGATCAAAATGTGTACTAAGAACCTCATGTTCATTTTTGTAAATTTTTGCTTAGAAGAAGTAAATCAACTTATAATGTGGGGAGTGCGGTTCATGTCTTTATCTGCCTAGTTTGTTCATACTGGGAAAACAGTATATCCAAAAACTGAAAGCCATTCTATTGTCTGGTAGTACGGTGAACAGAATAATTGGTGGTACAGTATGTCAGAAGACATATGTATCCAGCTAATATCACGACTTCGGAAAGTCAAATTTGAAATTCAGCTGGATGAAAGTACTGATATTGCAAAATTGGACAGTTGCTGGTGTATGTGAGATATTGCTTGGAAGGTGAAGTGTTGGATGATTTCTTGTTTTGCAAAGCCATCTCAGGAGGTACTAATGGGAAAGAACTTTTCCATGTGGTTGACAATTTTTTGTCTACTCAAAATGGGCAGTGTATTGGAATTTGTACTGATGGCATTTCTGCGATGATAGGAATGAAGTCTGGTCTAGCCGCATGAATAAATAAAGTTGCTCTATGAACAAGAGCAACTCACTGTATGATCCACTGTGAGACTCTTTCATATGTACTGATGGATCTTACATTATTAAAAACAAAGGTAGAACTGGTGAGTTGGTGCCGGGTTCATATATGTTGCCCTTATTGCTGCATACAGAAGTAAGATTCAATCATGTGGCCATGTTGTACAGCATGTATTTGAACTCTGGGATGAATTGCCCATATTTCTAAATGAACATAATGGAACATTGGCAAGTTTCTTGTGTGACGAAACATGGGTTGCCAGATTTACATATGTAGGAGACATTTTCAACATTCTGAACAGCTTAAATTCGTCATTGCAAGGTCCTGACTTGAACTTCT
>JAODAL010065320.1:2500-18287 GCA_025379985.1 Phyllomedusa bahiana | reverse complement strand
TTTGTATATGGGGGGTGAGAATTTCAAAAAAAGAAAATTTTTCATTGGTGATTTTACTGTACAGGGGACTGCTGGGGAAAGATGGGGGGAAATCTGTGTGGGGATGTGCAAAAAAATTTAAGTGACGGGAAAACAGAAGGTTTTTCTCTGTAAAAAAACATCCCGAAGTTTAAAATTTGAGGCGCGGATGTTTTGGGGACCCTAGAAAAAGGGGGCCCCCTGCCGGCACTGCTTGTGGGCGTCTGGGGCCCCTTCGGCATTTCGTGTCTTTTTTCCCTCAGAGCCCCTCCGCACACTACATCACAGCCTAAGCCTTTTTTTTTGTCAAAATTTTTAACACATCTGGGAAGCCTTACCTTTGGTAATTCAAATTTTTCCCCCCCCGTTGGCCCAACCTATTAGGGGAAATATTTTGGGTTACACCCCCTGTGATTGGTAAATTTTTACCCCCCGGGAAAATATGGGAAATGTGTTCATCCCTCTTTTGGGTTTAAATTTAAATCTCCCCCTTTTTGGTTTTACCAATTTACTTTTTTTTAGCTTTAAACCCCAAATTTTTAAAATTTTCTTTTTGGTTTTTTTGTTTGGTTTTTTCCTTCCACCAAATCACGGGTTTTTTTTAAATCAAAATTTAAACCTCTTGTCCACTTGCTAAATACTTGAACACTTTTTGCATCTGAGGAAGTGCCGGTGGCACAAAACCCCTTCTGCACAGTTACTTAAAGCATAAAGGGCCCGCCTTTTTTATTGTTTTTTTTGGGGAATAAAGGGGTTTTTTTTTTCATCCCAGGTGGACCCACGGGGAAATTTACTCCAAAGTAAACGGGGCGCCCCGGCCCCCCTTTTTTTAAACCCTTTTTTAAAACTGTTTTTCCTTTCCTGTGTGATACGGGTCTGCTGAGCTGCGTATCTAACCCTATCCTTTTGTGATACGTCTGCGGGAGCCGTGTTTTCTAATAAAAACCCAGTGTGATATTTTCGGCTGAGTTGTTGTATCAAAATCCTACCCCTGTGTGATATTTGTCTGCGTCGGTGTACCCTAACCCTTCCTGTGTGAAAAACCGTCTGCGAGCTGTGATCTAATCCTACCCTGTGTGATACCTTTTCTGCTGAGTGTGTATCAAATCCTACCCTGTGTGAAAACCGTCTGCAGATTGTATCAATTCCTATCCTGTGTAAAACCGTCGGGCTGAGCTGTGTATCTAATCCTATACTGTGTGTTTAACTTTTGCTAAATTTCCCGTTTTCTAATCCTTTTCCTGTGTGATACTGTCTGGCTGGGGCCGTGCATCAAAACCTATCCGTAAATACTCTCTGCGGAGCTTGTATCTAATCCTACCTTTTGGTTTTACTGTTCTGTAAAGCCATGTTTTCTAACCCTTTTATCCTGTGTGATCGTGTCGCTGACCCGGTGTATCTAATCCTACCCTGTTTATACTGTCTGCTGGGGCCGTGTTTTCTAATCCTATCCTGTGTGATACTGTCTCGGAGCCGTGTAATTAATCCTATCCTGTGGGGTTTCTGCTGCTGAGCTGTGTATATAACCCTATCTTTTTTTTGGGGATCCCCGTTGCTGAGTGTGATCAATCCCTTCCTGTGTGATCTTTTCTGCTGGGGTGGGGCATTTTTTTTCCTTTTCCTGTATACTTCTCCCGGAGTTGTATTAATCCTACCCCGGGGGTGATATTTGGTTTTAAGAGTGTTATCTAACCCTTCCTTGTGATACTTCGGGCCTGAGCTGTGTTCTAATCCTATCCTGGGGGTACTGTCTGCTAGCTGTTATCAAATCCTATCCTTTGTGAAAACCCCGTCTGCTGAGCTTTTGTATCAAAACCCCATCCTGTGTGATCCCATAGGGTGAGCTTTTTAAATCTAATCCTTTTCCCTGTGTTTTACTCTCTGTGAGCTGTGTATCTAATCCTATCCTGTGTGTCCCCATTGCTGAGCTGTGATCAAAAAACCCCCTATCCTGGTAAATACTGCCCGCTGAGGTTTTATCCAATTCCTATCCTGTGTGATACGTTGCTGAGCGAGTATCTAACCCTATCCTGTGTGATACTATTGCTGAGCTGTGTATCAAACCCCTACCCTGGGAACTGTCTCCCTGAGCTGTGTTTCTAATCCACCCTTGTGTTTTACTTCTGCTGAGCTGTGTATCTAATCCTTTTCCTGTGTGATACTGCTGCTGAGCGGGGTATCAAAATCTATCCGGTGTGAACGGGTCTGCTAAAGCTGGGGAAATCTAATCCTATGCTTTCCAATGAAGTCCCCGGTGGACATAATGGCGCGGTTCCCGGGGGTTTGGCTCAGTTTTCGGCAGAAGGACCGCTTCCCGGGAACATTTCCCATTTGTTGGGGGGATTAAGGGGAAACGGAAAACAATGGCCATTTTGAATAAAGGGATATTTTTTTTGGCGCCTGGAGGGTGGGGATCATTTGTTTCGCTGGAGGGCGGGGGTTTTCCCGCAGCTCACAGAGCACGGGTATATTTGTATATCTACCAGCAGGCTGGCTCACATACACCAGGGGCATTTGCACCCACTGGCAGCCCCGGGCCCCAATATGCGGGATATATTCTAAAAATTACCCTTTTGCGGCGGGGAAAACCTTGGTTTTTTCCCACTTTTGGCCCCCCCCAAAGATCAACTTTCCCCTCTAAATGAAATACTCTTTTCTGTTTGTAAACCCTTCCCTTTTTTTGCACTGTGGCCTCCCACGAGATCAGCACACCTGTCATGAAATACTCTGTGCTGCTGTGAACCTTGCTTTTTTGCACTGTGGCCTCCCACGAGATCAGCACCCCGGGGGCTAAAATACTCTGTGCGCTGTAAACCCTTGTTTTTTTTGAACTGTGGCCTCCCACGAAAATCAGCACCCCTGCCCAAAAAAATATTTCTGGGGTTGGCGTGAACCTTGCTTTTTTGAAACGGGGGGCCCCTCCCACGAGACCCAGCACACCGGGTCATGAAAAAATTTTGTGCTGTTGTGGTCCCCCTCATCCCTTCGCTCTGACCTCCCACGAGATCAGCACACTCCTTTTCTAAAAAAAAAATACTCTGTGCTGCCGGAGACCCTGTTCTTTTTAGTGTGTAAGCATCAATCTCCATTCTCCTCCTCACATCACATGAAGCGCTGTCCTCATATTTTTAAAATAAGGGGACCGCCCACTTTTTTTTTTTCCCGACAAAATACTCCCGTGTTTGCTGTGGCTTTCTACATAAATATACGGGAAACCCCGGCACAGCCACAACAGTATAAATGGCGCTGTGACTAGCACTATTCTCCTGAAAATACTCTGTGCTGCTGTGGATTTCAAAAACTATATTTTCCAGGACGGGCCAAAAAACAGTAAAAAATGGGGGCTTTTGATTTAGCACTATTCTCCTGAAAAATATTTCTGTGCTGTGTGGCCATTCTTAAATTTTTATTTATCCCAGGCACAGCCACAACAGTATAAATGGCGCTGTGTCTGTGTAAGCAGCGAAAGGGGTGGGGGGCCCAATTTCGGTCCCGGGCAAAGGCCCTCTTAAATTTCCCTGACCCTTGGGGGGCCCCCTTGGTCCTAATATGTGGCTAAAATTTGCCGTTTCTTCCGACCCCCGGAGCTGTTGCTGTTAAGTGTTTATAAAACAGGGAAGCCCATTAAAACGTGTTTATAAATCACATTTGGAAAAGGGTTTGGAAAAAGGGAAAGGGGATATATTTATTTCCCTTTTTTAATTCAAGCTAAATAACACCCCAATGTGCTTTTAAAACCACCCAGAAAAATTTCCAGAAGAGTCTCACAGCTGAGGGTTTTTGCGCAGGGGAAATCCAGTCAAAAGAAAATTTCCGCTTTTAAAACCCAATTTGTTTACATTTACTGAAAATTTTTAAAAAATTTTAAAAGAGAGAGATTGTGCTGGATGTCCTTTTAGCCCCAAGGTTTTGTCTGGACTGGACGCAACTGTTACAAACCCTCAGCTGTGAGACGTATTTGGTCGGGACTATTTCAGAGCCCAGGACAGTTTCAGTCCACCTGGCGGGATGTGAGTGTTAAACCTACCTGCCCAAAAAACCCCCCCGGGGACGGGCCCCTGCCCCGGGGAAAAACCGGGCATCGTCTACGTAGCGGTGTTGGTGGTAACTGTGAGTTTTCTTGCTTTTTACCAAAAAGGAGCGCGGCATTTCCTGCAAAAAAAAAAAACGGTTTTTCAGAAAATGGGGGAACAGAACCAAAAATCTGCAAACTTGGGTCACTTTATCAATATTGACGAGCAAAGAAAAGCTGCACCAGCCTGGCAAACAATAGAGAGTGTTACCAGCCTGGCAAAAAATTAGAAGTTTTTACCACCTGGCAAACAAAAAGAGAGTGTTCCCCACCTGGAAAAAAAATTAGAGAGTGTTACCGGGCTGAAAAACAATAGAGAGTTTTAAACCAGTCTGGCAAAAAAATGGAGGGGGGTTTCCGTCAAGCAAACAATGGGAGATTTGTTACCAGCCTGGAAAAACAAGAGAGTTTTTCCAAAGCCTGGCAAACAATAGAGGTTTTCCCGACCTGACAAAAAAATAGAGAGTGGCCCCACCTGGAAAAAAAATGGAGGGGGGTTTTTACCAGTCAAGCAAAAAATAGAGAGTGTTACCAGTCTGACAAACAATAGAGAGTGTTCCCAAAGTTGGGAAAAACCTTTAGAGGGTTTTTACCAGTTAAAAAACAATGGAGAGTTTTTTACCAGTCAGGAAAACAATGGAGAGTGTTACCAGTTTTGAAAAAAAATAGAGAGGTGTTTACCACCCGGGCAAAAAAATGGAGAGTTTTTACCACCGACAAACAAAAAGGGAGGTGTTACCACCCCCTGGCAAACAATGGAGAGTGTTACCACCCTGGAAAACAAAAATTTGGGGAAGTGTTACCAGCCTGCCCAAACAAAAGAGTGTTCCAGCCTGACAAACAAAGAGAGTTTTTCCCACCTGGAAAAATAGAGAGTGTTACCAGTTTTAAAACAAACAATAGAAGTTTTCCCCAGCCGGGACAAAACAATAGGGATGTTCCCGTCTGACAAACAATAGAGAGTTTTTACCCGAAAAAACAAGGGGAGAGTGTTACCGTCTACCCAAAACAATAGAGAGTGTTACCTTCTGACAAAAAATTTGGAGAGGGGTTACCATTTAGCAAACAATGGAGAGTGTTACCATTTCTAGCAAAAAATAGAGAGTTTTACCGCCCGGGCAAACAAAAGGGGTGTTACCAGCCTGAAAAAAAAAAAAAAAAACAATAGAGGTTTTAAACCCACCTGGAAAATAAAGGAGAGTTTTCCCACCCTTTGGCAAACAATGGGAGTTTTACCAGTCCAAAAAAAAATAGGGGAGTTTTTACCAGCCTGGCAAACAATAGAGAGTGTTACCAGCCTGGCAAACAATAGAGAGTGTTACCAGCCTGACAAACAATAGAGAGTGTTACCAGTCTGACAAACAATAGAGAGTGTTACCAGTCTAGCAAACAATAGAGAGTGTTACCAGTCTAGCAAACAATAGAGAGTGTTACCAGTCTGACAAACAATAGAGATTTTACCATTTGGGGCAAACAATAGAGAGTTTTTACCAGTCTAGAAAACCCAATAGGAGGGGTTACCAGTTTTGGCAAACAATGGGAGTGTTACCAGTTACAAAAAAAATAGAGGGTTTTTTCCCAAGTCTGACAAACAATGGAGAGTGTTACCAGTCTAGCAAACAATAGAGAGTGTTACCAGTCTGGCAAACAATGGAGAGTGTTACCAGTCTAGCAAACAATAGAGAGTGTTACCAGTCTGACAAACAAATAGGAGAGGGGTTACCCATTTCAAAGCAAAAATTTGGAGATTTTTAAACCAGTCTAGCAAACAAGGAGAGTTTTACCAGTCTGGGAAAACAATAGGGGAGGGGTTACCATCTAGAAAACAATAGAGAGTTTTTTCCCAGTCAAGCAAACAAAAGGGGAGTGTTACCGCCTGGAAAAAATTAGAGAGTTTTAAACCAGTCTGGCAAACAATAGAGAGTTTTACCAGTTTTGGCAAACAATGGGAGAGGTTACCAGCCCTGGAAAAAAAATGGAGAGTGTTACCGGGTCTACCCAAAAAAAGGGAGAGTGTTCAGATTAGAAAACAATAGAGAGTTTTCCCCACCCTGGAAAACAATGGAGGGTTTTACCAGCCCAGCAAAACAAGGGGAAAAGTGTTACCATTTCCTAGCAAACAATGGGATTTTTAAACCATTTCTAGAAAACTTTTAGGAGTGGTTACCAGCTAGCAAAAAAATTGGAGAGTTTTTCCCAGTCTACAAACAAGGGGAGAGTTTTTCCCGTCTAGAAAAAAATAAGAGTGTTACCGGGCTACCCAAACAATAGAGAGTGTTACCAGTCTGACAAACAATAGAGAGGGGGTTCCCGCCCGGGCAAATAAAAAAGAGAGTAAAAACCAGTCTGGAAAAACAATAGAGAGGTTCCAAACCCAGGGCCCCCCAATGGAATGTTACCAGTCTAGAAAACAATAGAGAGTGTTACCAGTTTTGGAAAAAACAATAGAGATTTTTACCATTCGGAAACAATAGAGAGGTTTTTTACCAGTGAAAAAACAATAGTGTTACCACCCGGGGCAAAATTTGAGTGTTCCCAGCCGGGCAAAAATGGAGACCCGAACCAGTTTGCAAACAATAGAGAGTGGCACCAGCCTGGAAAACAATGGAGAGTGGCACCAGATTGGCAAACAGTGGAGAGGTAACCCAACCTGACTAAACAATGGAGAGTTGTACCAGCCTGGCAAACAAGATAGAAACTAATAACAAGAGAAATTAAGTGGAAAACACAGAGGGCACCCCAGAAGGGCCCAAACAAAAAAGGGGGCACTACCAAAATGGAAAAAACAATGGGGGGGCACTACCAGCATGGCAAACAATACGGGGCCCACTCCCGAATGGAAAAACAATAGGGGGAAACTACCACATGGCAAACAAAGAGATAAAAGACCAAAGGGAGGTTTTCTCCCCTTCTCTCCAAAGGGGGGGGGGGGGGGAAATTGGGAAAAGGCCCCAAAAGCTCTTGCACCAGAAGGGGTTTGGGGTTTGTCATAAACAACTACCACAAGTAGGACCCCATTGTTCCTGTATGAAATACTCTGTGCTGCTGTGAACCTTGCTTTTTTGCACTATGGCTTCCCACGAGATCAGGACACCTGTCATGAAATACTCTGTTTGCGTAAACCTTTGCTTTTTTGAACTGTGGCCCCCCAAACCCCAAAGTTTCGCACATCTGTCATAAAAATACACTGTGCGCTGTGAACCTTGCTTTTTTTGCACTAGGGTTTCCCACGAGTTTACACACCTGTAATAAAATCTCGGGTGGTAAACCCTTGCTTTTTTGCACAAAGGGTTTCCCACGAGTCAGAAAACACCTGTCATGAAATACTCGTGTTTGCGTAAACCCTTGCTTTTTTTGGCCCCTGGGGGCCCTCCTAGGGAAAACAGCAAACCTGTCTGAAAAAATCTGTTGCTGTAAACCTTGTTTTTTTTTCCCACTGGGGCCTCCCACGAGATCAGGACACCTGTCATGAAATACTCTGTGCTGCTGTGAACCTTGCTTTTTTGCACTATGGCTTCCCACGAGATCGGACACCGTAAAGAAATATTGTGCTGCTGTAAACCCTTTGTTTTTTTGGGCACTATGGCTTCCACGAATCGGGAACCTGACCATAAAATTTTAACCTGGCTGCTGTAAACCTTGTTTTTTTTTCCCAAAAGGTTTTCCCCACAGTTCACCCACTCCTGTCATGAAAAAATTGTGTTTGGCTGTGAACCTTGCTTTTTTTGAAACTGGGCCTCCCACGAGATCTCAAAACCTGTCATAAAAATACTTGTTCGGTGTAAACCTTCTGTGCCCTGAGATAATGGAAGGGGGTGCAATGAGGATATTCTCTGGAACACTCTACTATGTCTACAACTGCACTAAAGTCCCCCCCAACGTCACGTGACCTGATGGGACCGATGTCCTCCCAATGCCAGTCTGCAGCCGGTGTTATAAAGCCATGGGTGTAAAAGTGATGCCCATGAGAATTCACTAACATACATGAGATCTATCTTTTTTTTTTTCCCCTTTCCGGACTTTTAAAACGAAATCTGAACATTTTAAAAGGGGGAAAAAATAAATAACAAGTCACAAGTACAGACCACAACCCCCGGCGCCCTTTCCCGGGGGAAAGTAGTCCAATTTGCATGGCCCTGTCCCCCGAGTGGTTTTTGGCATGGAGAAAAGAAAGCTGATCCCCCAGAGGCCATAATACAGCTATAGTGTTTCCAGCCCATTGTGTGTAGATATGTCTATGGTTTCCTATAATATCCAAAACCAGATGCAATCTACCCGCTCCGTCCTGCAGGACGTATATATATGGCGGACAACCATACGGGGAAGAGTTGTAATTCTATGGACTCGGTACTTGTTTTAGCTACAAAAGAAATCCCTTTTGTATTATTATTCATGTGATCAATAAATAAAGGGATGAGTTCAGGCGGTCCTGCCCAGACAAATATGAGGTCATCTATATACCTCTTATATGGAGATATATGTTGAAAGAATGTTCGTTGGTTATAAATATATTCTGTTTCATAGGCCCCCATAAAGATGTTCGCATATGTGGGGGCAATTCTAGTGCCCATGGCAGTGCCTCGTACCTGCCTGTAGGTGGCGCTGTTATGGTGAAAAAAATTATTTTCTAATATCAATTCAAGACCCTTGTTCAAAAATTCTTTTTTTTGGGGATGTAAGTTAAGATCTGTGTCTAATATGTCACTGACACACTTGATTCCGATGTGATGTTGGATATTAGAATACAGTGCAGATACATCTGCTGTGATTAAAGTATAGCTCATATTGGAGGGAAGTTCTGATAGGTGATGAATGAGCTGTCCAGAGTCATTAAGGTAGCTTGGCAGACTGGTGACAAAGGGTTGCAAATAAAAATCTAAATAGTGGGATAACTGACTGGTGGCAGAATTAATCCCTGAAATAATGGGACGACCGGGGGGTCAGGTGAGGTTTTTATGAATTTTTGGCAGATAGTAAAAAAACGGATGGCTGGGTTCGGAAATGTGGATGAAGTTTTTTTCTTTTTTGTCAATGACGGAGCGTACTGGCCCGGATTGCTGGGTCTGTGGGTGTCTATGGTGTCCTATATGTATGACACGTTCACCGCTCAGACTTGGTGAAATTTCCCAATTTACTTGTGTTCCCCAGGGAGAGCTGCTGCAGGGAAATCAGATTCCCTAAGACAACTCTTCATGGCACCGACAGTGCAATATAGAGTTTTCTAGGTGGGGACTTTTGTAAATTGGGCTAATATGGGTTCTGTGTTTTATTGCAAGTGCAGGGAATAAGACATCCCTGCAGCAGCTCTCCCCTATAAATCACTTCCTGCTGATAAGACATTGTCTAATGCAGTTCTCATAGACCTTTGGGGAACTACAGGTCTCATCATGCCCGGGCAGACTTAGAGGTGCTTCCTTACTAAATTATGGGTTCTGTCATTCCTTCTAAGTGCAGGGAGTTTGACATCCCTGCAGCTGCTCTCCCCTATAAATCACTTCCTTCTGCTGGCAATACAGTGCTCCTGAACCTCAGCATCCGCAACTCTAGGGAACTACAACTACCAGCATGCTTTAGTGGCCTTGTAGCCATTTCCTAACTGCAATACGAGTTCTGGTTTTTCCTGCAAGTGCAAGGAATTTGACATCCCTGCAGCTGCTCTCCCCTATAAATCACTCCCTACTGCTGACAATACAGTGTTCTTGAACCTCAGCATCTGCAACTCTATGGAACTACAGCTCCCAGCATGCTTTGTGGCTTTGTAGTAATTTCCTAACTACAATAGGGGTTCTGTTTTTTCCTGCAAGTGCAAGGAATTTGACGTCCCTGCAGCAGCTCTCTCTTATCTATCACTCCCCGCTGACAAGGCATTGTCTAATACATTGCTCTTAGACTGTTGGGGAACTACAGGTCTCATCATGCCCAGGCAGATTATAGTCGCTCCCTTACTAAAATAGGCGCTTTGTTATTCCCTCTAAGTGCAGGGATTTGATCCCCCCCGCAGAGCTTTCTGCTATAAATCACCCCCTTGGCTGACGATACAGTGCTTTAAACCCTCGCATCTGCAACTTAGGGAACTACAGCTCCCAGCATGCTTTAGGGCCTTGTTTCACCCCCCCAAATGCAATAGGGTTCTGGTTTTCCTGCAAGTGCAAGGAATTTGACATACCTGCAGCGCTCTCCCCTAAAAAATCACCCCCTTGCTGACAATACGTGTTCTTAAACCCTCGCACTGCAACTCTTGGGAACTACAGCTCCCAGCATGCTTTAGTGGCTTTGTAGCCATTTCCTAACTACAATAGGGGTCCTGTTTTTCCATGCAAGTGCAAGAAGTTTGATATCCCTGCAGCAGCTCTCCCCCACGTCGTTCCCGGATGACATTGTTAATTAGTGCTTGGAACCTGTGCTTCTGAACTTGGGGGAATACAGCTCCCCAGCATACTTGGGGCCTTGTAGTAATTTATGAACTACAATATGGGTTCTAGGAACTTCTGTTTTTCCCTGCAAGTGCAGGGAATTTGATTTCCCTGCAGCAGCTCTCCCCTATAAATCACTCCCTATGGCTGACCATACAGTGCTCTTGAACTTCAGCATCTGCAACTCTAGGGAACTACAAGTCCCATCATGCCGGAGCAGATAGTCACTTCCTTACTAAAATATGGGTTTTGTCATTCCCTCAAAGTGCAGGGAATTTGATATCCCTGCAGAAGCTCTCCCCTATAAATCACTCCCTGCTGCTGACAATACCATGGCTTTGGGGGACTACAACTTTGGAGAACTATCACTCCCAGCATGCCCTGGCAGCCTCCTAGTCACTTCCTCTGATTTATCCTGCAAGTGCAGGGCAGTTGACATCCCTGCAGCAGCTCTCTCTTATCAATCACTCCCTGCTGATAATGCATTGTCTTATACATTGCACTCAGACCTGTGGGGAACAACAACTCCCAGCATGCCCGGGCATCTTTGTAGTGCTGTCATTCTATCCCACTGATGTTTATTGGCAGCGGATCTGAGTCAGGTGACGGGTCATTTGCTTGGCATTTGCATTTGTCCTGCAAGGATTTAGTCCCGGCCTCATGAGACACAGCCTGCCATTGATCTGCAAGAACGGAGCTGGCACGGCGCCCACATAACCTGTTATTTGTCTCATTATGAACCCTTTGTCCCAATGTTTGTGGACAGGAAAATTCAAATATAGGAGAGGGGGCCCCAAAGCCCAAAACAACATTGGGCCCTCGCTTGGATTCATGCCACCACAGCCCTCCTCCCCCAAATGCACATCATCCCAGTGCTGGGTCCCCTTACACCCACTGAGAAAGGGCAGCGTAACCCACAATGTACCTAGTGCTAAATATTTACCCCCCACCCACTTGCTATTGAGAGTGCATGGTGCAACTGCAATCTCATCAGTAACTTCAGGGCCCCATTCAGCGTTGTGTTCTCCATTCTGTTCTATGGGAGTTCCCAGTACAGGGGAGAGCTGTGTTCTCCATTCTCCTCTATGGGAGATCCCAGTACAGGGGAGCGCTGTATTCTCCATTCTGTTCTCTGGGAGTTCCCCCTACAGGGGAGAGCTGTGTTCTCCATTCTCCTCTATGGGAGTTCCCAGTACAGGGGAGCGCTGTGTTCTCCATTCTCCTCTATGGGAGTTCCCAGTACAGGGGAGCACTATGTTCTCCATTCTTCTCTATGGGTGTTCCTGGTACAGGGGAGCGCTGTGTTCTCCCTTCTCGTCTATGTGAGTTCCCTGTACAGGGGAGAGCTGTGTTCTCCGTGCTGTTCTATGGGAGTTCCCAGTACAGGGGAGCGCTGCGTTCTCCATTCTCCTCTATGGGAGTTCCCACTACAGGGGAGCGCTGTGTTCTCTGTTCTGTTCTATGGGAGATCCCAGTACAGGGGAGCGCTGTGTTCTACATTCTGTTCTATTGGAGTTCCCAGTACAGAGGAGCGCTGTGTTCTCCGTTCTGTTCTATGGGAGTTCCTGGTACAGGGGAGCGCTGTGTTCTCCATTCTGTTCTATGGGAGTTCCCAGTACAGGGGAGTGCTGTGTTCTCCATTCTATTCTATGGCCATTCCAAGTACAGGGGAGCTCTGTGTTCTCCATTCTGTTCTATGGGAGTTCCCGGTACAGGTGAGCGCTGTGTTCTCTGTTCTGTTCTATGGGAGTTCCAAGTACAGGAGAGCGCTGTGTTCTCCGTTCTGTTCTATGGGAGTTCCCAGTACAGGAGATCGCTGTGTTCTCCGTTCTGTTCTATGGGAGTTCCCGGTACAGGGGAGCGCTGTGTTCTCCTTTCTGTTCTATGGGAGTTCCTGGTACAGGGGAGCACTGTGTTCTCCATTTTCCTCTATGGGAGTTCCCAGTACAGGTGAGCGCTGTGTTCTCCATTCTCCTCTATGGGGGTTCCCAGTACAGGGCAGCGCTGTGTTCTCCATTCTGTTCTATGGGAGTTCCCAGTACAGGGGAGGGCTGTGTTCTCCATTCTGTTCTATGGGAGTTCCCAGTACAGGGGAGCGTTGTGTCCTCCATTCTGCTCTATGGGAGTTCTCAGTACAGGGGAGCGATGTGTTCTCCATCATCCTCTTTGGGAGTTTCTATTACCGGGAAGTGCTGTGTTCCGCCGTACTCAGATCTCCCATAGAACAGAATGGAGAGTCATGGGCAAGCCTGACCGGATCTCCATTCTGAGCCAACACTCTCAGGTGCCCCATTCATAAGATAGATAGGGGTACCAGAGGTGTGACCCACACCTATCATTCTTTGATGGTATATAAATAGGATATGCCATCAATATGTGAGATGGGGGCACCCTTTGAAAGGGGTTCTCTAGGATTGGAAAAAACATAGCTGCCTGTTTCCTTGGTCAGCACCACGTCTGTACATGGGTTATATGACCTGGTATATAGGGCAGTCAACAACTATCTGACAACCAAAAAGAGCGTATCAGACTGCACTGCCCAATGAAGGGTCTATGGTGCCCTATATGTATGAAATGTTCACAGCTGCCATTGCGGTTGTCTGACACAGTGGAATTTCCTAATTTACTTTTTTTTTTCCTCCTGTATCATAGCAATCGGTGAGGGCTGCTGCAGGGAAATCAATCTCCCTATGACAACTCTTCATGGCACCGACAGACCAGCTCCACTAAGGTTAATTGGACAGAGCTGCAGTACCACACACCACCTGCAGACAATAGTGGTACTGTTTTGTGGAAAAATGCAGCCATGTTTTTTCTAATTCTTTTCTAAGCTGGTTACATACATATGATGCATAATACATACCAAAGATTTGGATATTAGAAAAAGTGGAGATTTGGTGAAATCTGCAACAAGATCCAAGCAAGTGTGTTGTGGATTTTCCTGCAAATGTCATCCTGGATTTGCTGCAATATGTGACGTCCTTAGAGTCTCCAGAAAAGAACTGTCCAACTTCATCATCTTTCAACATTCAAAACTTAGGCTCAAACTATAACTGTAGTAAATAGCAACGTTCCCAACCTGCGGCTCTCTACCTGATGCACAACTACAACTCCCACCATGTACCATGTCCTGACAGCATGCTGGGAGTTGTGGCATTGCAATAGCAAAAGAGCCACAGGTTGAGAAACATTGCTACCAGGTTCACAAGAGTCATCTACAGATGCACAGGACGCAAAAATCTGTGTGTGAACCCAGTCCAAAACTTGACATAAGGAATGTGTTCACACCTGGAGACTTTACTTCCGTTTTATTTTTTTTCTCACTTTTTTGTGGAAATATTATAATATGTATACATCTTCATTATGGATTTTCTAATTTTTTTTATATATTTTTGTAAAATATTTACTGTATTTAAAAAAAAAAAAAGTATTAGAAAATCCCTAATGGAAATGTTGCACATGTGTATAGGAACATGGCCTCACAGAGATACAAAGCTCAGCGTGTGGCCAGAGGACCCCAAAGGAAACTACAGGACTAAAATACTATTAAAAAATATTAAAAATCATGGAATGTAATAAATCTTTAACGTATCAAACTAATGATCCTTTCCTTTATGTGTGCATATATATATATATATATATAGAGAGAGAAGAGAGAGGGAGAGAGAAGAGAGAGAGAGAGAGAGAGACTTTTTTAAATCTTTTTTTCATTTCAAACCCATGTGATTCTAGTCCTAAAGTTCATAAATGCTTCCCTTTAAGGGAACAATAAAAAATGCAAATCAAATAATAAAAAAGCAGAAAATTATATCTAAAGAATATTATAAAAATGCACAATAATGTGTGAATTTTTTTAAAATTTATTTCCTGTTGTATATTATCCCATAGCAAAAAAAGATGCTTGAAAACTCTAAAGACTGAAAAAAAATGCATTCAATATATGAAATGTGGACAATTAATTATACACTCTTGGTCAGATCTATCTATCTCATATCTATCTATCTATCTCATATCTATCTATCTCTCTATCAATCTATCCCATATCTATCTATCTCATCTCTATTTATCTATCTCATATCTATCTATCTATCTATCTCATATCTATCTATCTATCTATCTCATATCTATCTATCTCATATCTATCATATCTATCTCCTATCTATCTATCTATCTATCTATCTATCTATCTATCTATCTATCATCTATCCATCTCATATCTATCTATCTCTCTATCAATCTATCTCATATCTATCTATCTCATATCTATTTATCTATCTCATATCTATCTATCTATCTATCTCATATCTATCTATCTATCTATCTCATATCTATCTATCTCATATCTATCTATCTATCTATCTATCTATCTCATATCTATCTATCTATCTATCTCATATCTATCTATCTATCTATCTCATATCTATCTATCCATCTCATATCTATCTATCCATCTCATATCTATCTATCCATCTCATATCTATCTATCCATCTCATATCTATCTATCCATCTCATATCTATCTATCTATCTCATATCTATCTATCTATCTATCTATCTATCTACAGTATCTATCTCACATCTATCTATCATGGGTGCAAAGTTAATTATAACAAATGCAAAAATAAATAAATTACTATGGAGAGTGTTAAACTGTATTGAATGTGTGATAAGTACACAGCACGGAGCAATGCAAACAAGTAGAAATTAAACATGATATATACAGAAGGATTATGGGGACGTTGAGACGAGGAAAGTTTACTCGGCAGATTCTTGTCAGACTCTACCAAGTTCCATTCATCTCTATGGGGTTTTGGACATAGATCCAACATAGAGATGTTTTGAAAGCATTTTTTGACCTGGAAAACAACGGAAGAAAGATTGTATGGACTGCAAAGCAGATCTGCTATTGAAGTCAATGGGTATTTCAAGTTGAACGGACTCTAAACATGTGATCTATATAATGAATGATACAGTCCCGCGCCTAAGAGAGTCATGAAACAAAGTACCAACCCACATAAAATAAGGAACCTAAAACTGCAATTATATAACTATTTGTGTATGTGTATATTATATATATGTATCAAAACATCCAACAGCTACATATATATATATATAGATATATAGTGAAATTATTTTGTGCATTTTAAATAAAACAATTGAAACTAAAATTATGCACCAAAATATATATATATACAGCTCTGGAAAAAATTAAGAGACCACTGCACACTGAAAATCAGCATCTCTACATGTCTGACAGCCATTCTAGTGTCTAGTCCACCTCATTC
>JAODAL010065319.1:0-18287 GCA_025379985.1 Phyllomedusa bahiana | reverse complement strand
GGTTTTGGCCTACAACTCCCCGTTTGTTGACCGGGCAGAAGAATAGACCGGGTTTAAAGGGTGGGGGCCTACCAGATTTGGGGGTATTGGCTCTAAAACCGGGCCCTGTATGTATGACCTGCAGAAGAAAAAAAGGCCGGGGAAAGGGTTTGGTTTGCCGGGAAGCCAGATTTGGGGTGGTTTTGGTTTTCTACACTCCCCCGAATGAAATACCGCAAAAGAAAACCGGGGAAAAGGTGGGTGCCTGACCCCAGACTTGGGGTATTGGGCTCTACCCCGCCCTGAAAAAAAAGAGCTCAGAAGAACAGACCAGGGTAAAGGGGGTGCCTGCCCCCAGACGGTGAAATTTGGCCTACACTACCCTTTAAAAATGCCCCTGCAGAAAACCCGTTTTTCATCCCTTTTTCCCAAACTTCTCCCAAAACCCTTAAAGCCATTTGGGAACGGGCCCCGGCAGCGCCAATTTTTCATAATTTCGCCCTTCATTGCGCGGGAATTCTAATAGAAAAAAAACTGCATAACACACGTAACATCTTGTGGCCCCCCACCCCAACATAACTTCTAATTTTTCCCTAAAAGTTATCTGCCCGGGGTTTTTGTTTAAAAAAAAAAAGCAATTTTTCCCTTGAAAAACCCCCGATTTTTTCAGGACCGGGCTTGAGGGTCCCTTTATTTGATAAAACCCCTGCGTAAATTTAACAGAGATTCACTTATTTTTAATTCCCTGCACGTGGATTTTTTGGCTAAATTTTTTAAAAAAGGTATAACCCGCACAACTTTTAAAAGAGCTTTTAAATTATAGAATTTTCTATATTGTTTTTAAGGTCTTTAAATCCCAGGGGTTTTCCCACCGGAAAATTTTCATAAAAAGGGAACTTTCCCCCTTTTAAAGCCCCTTCCCAAAAGGCCCGGGAACCCAGGTAAGACTGGCGCTAATCACCAAGATATAAAATGTACCGTAAACGTGGAGGAATAGTGGCAGCGTATTGGGGCAGTCTACAGATATATGATCAACCGCTGTATTTACAGTCACACAGTGACCACCGTTGCATACTCCACAGACTGGGGAGTGCGGCCTATGTTTTCAACACCCAATTCTTCTTCTCAAACCACCCAGTTTTTGAGCCAGGACCAAATTTTTAATTTTCCACTATGGTTTTTGGTGTTTGCTCCGGAAATTACAAAAAAATTTAACGTCCCAAAAAGTGGCCCCCGAAAATTTACATTGTGTAAACCCAAACCAAATGCTCCCCTTTTGCCCCTACTGCGCCATCATTCCCAAAGGTGCCCCCAGCCATAAAAAACAAAGGGAAAACCCTTTTTTTTAAACCAATGGGGCCTCTAAAAGGATGTAGCCGGTTTTTTCCCCCCCGGCAGGGAAAATTTCAAAAAAAGTCGTAGATTCTGTCACTGGCCCCAACCCGTTTAATTTTTCCCCTCGAAAATTTAACCACCATCCATTCTTCATACATCACCGCCCCTAAAATCGAACATAAAAGCAAATTTCTTTAAATTTAAAACTGAAACCTTCGTGTTTCCCCCCAGGAATTGCTTTGGGACAGAATTTTTGCCCCTTGGCCCGCCTGTGTTTTGGGCCCCTGTGTGCCCCTGCCGCCGTATTTGCACCGTGGGGACCTTCCTGCCGTATTGCCCGGGAACCCTTCCCTTCCATTCCCCTGTTGACCCGTCCCGTCCTACTGCCCCTGGGGACCCGTCCTGTCTTATCCTTCCCCTGTTTTCCCCCTGTCTGTTTGTTTTTGAAACCTTGGATCTGTCCTTTGTTCCTTTATTTGTGGAAAACCCTGCCTGCCCAATTCTGCCCCTATTTATCCCTGCCTGTTGTTTCCATGCCGGTGGAAACCTGGTGGCTGTTTGTTTTTCTGTGTCTGATCCTGATTTCCCGTTCCCGTTAAATTTTTCCCCCAGCCCCGTGTGACCCTTCCCTTTGTCCGTAAAAATTGGCCCCTGTTGAAACCCTGTCCGTCCAATACCCCGTTGATACCACACTATCCCATGTTCGTTATCTGTCCCCTGTTTTGACCCCCTTTTGGTACCATTTTCTGGTATCGGGGCCCTGGGAAAAACCTTGTCCTTTGTATTTGCCCTGATGCCCTTCCCCAAGTGTCCCGTAAACCCCCGGGGGAAAACCCTTATCAGTCCTATTGGAGCTAGGATCCAGTCCTTCCGGTATTTGCCCTTTGGACCTTCCTTTCTGAATCTCCCTGTTGACCTTCCTTCTTTCGGGAAACCTGTAGTGCCCTGTCAAAAAATCCACCCTCCCCCTTCGACTGAAACAGTTCTCCAAAATCTGCCCCGTTTTTCCCGGCCTTGGCGGAACTCGCAGTGTTTTGACCCCTTTTGTCCGTTTCTAGTACCCCCCCCTGCCCCCCTGTTAGTTGTGGGAACCCGGGGTCCCTTCTGAATCGGGCCCCGGTACCCTGTCCTGTCTGTATCTGCCCCTGTGTGACCTTGTCCTGTCTGTATCTGCAACCTGTGTGACCCTGTCCTATCCGTACCTGCACCTGTGTGACCCTGTACTCTCCAAATCTGCCCCGTGTGACCCTGTCCTGCCCGGATCTGCCCTGTGGTGAACCCTGTCCGGCCCGAAATCTGCCCCTGTTGACCCTGTCCTGCCCGTATTCTCCCCCTCGTGTGACCCTTCCTGTCTGTATCGCCCCTGTGTGACCCTGTCCTACTCTGCCCCTGTGTGACCCTGTCCTGTCGGAATCTGCCCCTGTGTGACCCTGTCCTGTCGGAATCTGCCCTGTGGTTGAACCCTGTCCGTCGATCTGCCCCGTGTGGACCCTGTCTTCATCTGCCCTGTGTGACCCTGTCCTGTCCATATCAGCCCCGTGTGACCCTCTCCTGTCCGTATCTGCACCTACTTGACCCTGTTCTGTCCGTATCTGCAGCTAAGTGATCCTGTCCTCTCTGTATCTGCCCCTGTGTGACCATGCCCTGTCCGTATCTGCCCCTGTGTGACCCTGTTCTGTCCGTATCTACACCTGTGTGACCCTGTCCTGTCCGTATCTGCCCCTGTGTGACCCTGTCCTGTCCGTATCTGCACCTGTGTGACCCCGTCCTGCCCCTGTCATGGTATCGGGCCCCTGTGTGACCCTTTTCCTGTCCGTATCTGCCCCTGTGTGACCCGCCCTTTCGTATCTGCCCCTTTGTGACCCTGCCCTTTTCCCGTATCTGCCCCTTGTACCCTGATCCCCTTGTACCTGTATCTGCTCCTGTGTGCCCCGTCCTGTCCGTATCTGAACCCTTGTCCTGTCCTATCTGCACCTGTGTGACCCCACCCTGCCCTGTTCCCTGTATCTCCCTGTGACCCGGGGGTCCTGTCCGGGTTATCTGCCCCTGTGTGCCCCCTTCCTGTTTTGTATTTGCACCTGTGTGACCCTGTCCCTGTCCTGTTCTGCCCCGTTGCCCCTGTCCTGTTCTTCTGTCCTGTGTTTGACCATGGACCTGCCTTCGATCTGCCCCTGTGGGGGAAACCTTTGCCCTGTTCCGTATCCGCCCCGTGTGACCCTTCCTGTCCTATCTGCCCTGTTGACCCTGTTTTTCCCCGTACCTCACCTTTGTGACCCATCCTGCCCGTATCTCCCCTGGTGACCCTGTCGGGTCGTATCTGCCCCGGGTGGACCCTGTCCTGTCCATATCTGCCCCTGTGTGACCCTGTTCTGCCCGTATCTACACCTGTGTGACCCTGTACTGTCCGTATCTGCCCCTGTGTGACCCTGTCCTGTCCGTATCTGCAACCTGTGTGACCCTGTCCTATCCGTACCTGCACCTGTGTGACCCTGTCCTGTCTGTATCTGCCCCTGTGTGACCCTGTCCTGTCTGTATCTGTCCCTGTGTGACCCTGTCCTGTTCGTATCTGTCCCTGTGTGACCCTGTCCTGTCTGTATCTGTGTATGGTATGGAAATGTTCTTTTGCTGTAATTTACCAAATACATATGTTACATATAAAGCAGATTGCGTGATATGAGGGGTGTCCTCGTTTTGTGTGTCCTCCTTTTTAGCCTTTCACACCATGCTTGGATGTTTTTAATTTTGGTGAAAAAAAAGTCAAAGTTTTAAAAACCTAATTTCAGAGGCTTGTGGTCTCGTTTTTTTGGTGGTTTTTGTTTTTCTTTTTGGGTGTACTCTATGGGATGGTCAGGTAGGTGATCCGCTTAGCAGTAAGTGGTGCCGCCCCTCTCCCCCCAATTTGCAGTGCTCTTGGGAGTGACCCAGGGGCCGGCAGAGAAAATTTTAAATCACCAATAAATTTGTTTTAGAAACCCAACCTCTTGGGGGGGTTTTTGCAGCTCGTGAAAAAAAAAAAACCATACAAATTGTGAAAAATAAATTCTCGGGACTTATTTTGTTTGTTTGTATCAATTACTCTGTTTAAATAAATTTTAGGGGTGATTTGTTTTAAAAATTTGGGCCCTGCCGTTTTTAAATTCAATACAGGGGGATTGTAGAAAAAAAAACCGGATGAATAAACCCGTCAAATTTTGGTTTTCAAAAAACCGGGTGTTGTGCTATTTTGCAACCCATATTTTTTGGGGGGGGGGCCTCACGGTTTTAAAATTTATTCCGCATCTCCCCCCACAGACAGAGGAGGAGGGCCCGGCCCCCGGCTACAGCGGTGAGCAGGAGCGGGCGCCGTTGTCAGGAATCCCTGCTATACCTTGGAACTTACAAACCCTGTTTTTTGCCCTTAATTTTTCCCTCTGTTAAGTTTTGGTGGATTGTGCCCTCAGCGGGTTGCCATCTTGTTTCCTTTTTTCCTGTTCCGGTTCCTATTAAACCCTAAAGCCTTTAAAGTTAAAGCTTGAGTTTTGGGGTTAGCCCCTTTCTTTACAGTCCTCTCGCCTTGGAATTGCCTCCCCCTTGTTCCTTTTAAAAATTTGCATTTAACCGCGCTCCTTTTCCCCTGCTGTTGCTCCCCCTTTTAAAAAACCCTCTGCTCTTTTCCCCAAACAGCAACCATTATTTTCCCGGGGCCCTTTGCTTCCCGGGCCCCCTTTTGGTTTATACCTGGCCCTGCTTTGGATTCCAGCATTATACACCAGTTTCTGAAAGATCCCAAAACCATAAGATGGAGTTGCTGGGGCTGGGACCCCAAAACCCTGCTTGAAACAACTGCAAACTACGGTGGCTAATTTTGCGCTCTGAGATGCAGGCTTTAAAAGATAAAGTGGGGGAACGCTTATGAATGTCAGAATGCCCAAAATTTAAAAAAAGGTATGGACAACCCATTCAAGAGCTACGGGGGGACCGTGCAGCCCCATTAAAATACCGGATACTCCCCCTGGAAAACCCAAGCCCTGGAAAAACCCACTTCGGTGACCGTATTGAACAAAGTTGCTGCCTTTCGGGATTCGGGGAAAAACCGGGGCCCAAATTTCCCGGGGGATTCCTTAACCAATGTGGGTTAATTTTGATCAAACCCAAACCCATTTCCCCAAAGGGACAGGTCTAAGGTTCTATCTTTAAATTTAAAAAACCCCATTGCGGGGCCCAGCCCTTGATTGGGGCCCCGGGATCCCGGGGCTAAATTTCCCCTTGGAAGATTTAAATTTCGAACCCCAAATATTTAAAAAAGTTTAAAGAAAAAAAGGGCGTGCAACACGGGAAGCGGCTATACTACTTTTGCGCCAGGGAAAAACCCCCGGTTTGAGTATGCTATAAAAATTAAGAGGTGGGCAATCGACCCCCAAAGGAATGACGCACCCAAAAAAAGTTTTTTTTTTAAAAAAGGGACTTTTTGCAGCCATTAAAAGATGAACTTGCCCTTTGTTAGGCTCCCTTGGGGTTTGGATGTTTTAAAATTAAACCCCATTGAAAACAAAAACAAACCCCCCTACAAACCCCCGACGCCCAAAAATTTTCCCCCTTTTTTAAATTTTAAAGACAAAAGCAGGCCCCCCCTTTTCCGGGCCCCTTTCCCCAAGGGAAACCCCCCGGGAAAAATTTTTGGCCCGAGATTCGGGAAGCGGGGCCTATGAAGTGGACTCCATATTGAAATGTGGAAGCGTAAAAGAAGGCAGAAGGGGCCCCGGGAAAGCCCTATGCTTTTACGTAAAAAAGTCTGACCCCTTCCCTAAATTTGCCCAAGCCGTCCGGGGGAGTTTGGTGGCACCCAAACCCGGGTCCTGACCCCTCAGTTTGGGAGAATAAAATTGCCTCAAGAATGAGTTTTTTCTGAAGGAGCATTTTCCCCAAACCTCATCAGGGGCCCAAAAGAAAAAAAAAGAAAATTAAAACTCCATTGCTTCCTTCCCATTAATTTCGGCAAAACCCCCGGGGGTTTAACCCCTGGGCTATGGTGGATTTGGGGGCAATTGGCAACGAATGGGTTTACCTTTGCTCAAAAGCAGGGGGTTTTAAATTTTCCAAAAAAAAACTTTTCACCCTGGAAATGGAGAGTAAAAGGGGGTCCCCCACTGAGCCCCCCCAACCCCCCCCCCCCCCCCCCCCCCCCCCCCCCCCCCCCCCCCCCCCCCCCCCCCCCCCCCCCCAGGGGGGTAAGAGCCCAGTCCCAAACCTTAAAATAAATTATGGCACCCCAAGAAACCCATGAATTTCCTTGTCTTTACTTTTGATCTCTTCGCCGACTTTCCTGTCATCTTACCCTTTACCTTGGTTGAAAACGCAAAAACCCGGTTTAAAAAAGGGAAAACCAAGGAGATAAGCCCCCAAAGCAGGGGATGTTTTTTCCAACAGTCACTAAAACCCAACCCCTGAAGATCCGGGAAAGAAAATTTAAAATAATGGAGTTTACGCTCGGGAAAACAAGGAATATGCGGATTTTTGCAGCAAACAGAATAAAAACAAGTTTTCCCCCCCATACCGAACTTACGATTCCCCCCAAAAGATTTTCCCTTCCTGGGCCCCCATACCCTTTTCGGAAAAATCTACCCCTGGCAGGCCTGAATTAAAAGCCCCAAGGAAACGATATAGGGAAAAAACCGGGAAAGGGGGGTTCATCTCCCCCTTCTTCTTCACCAGCGGGGGCTCCAATATTTTTTTTTCAAAAAAAAGGATTTTTTCCTTTAAAGCCCTTGCATTGATTACAGAGAATTTAAATTTAAAAATCAAAATTTAAAAAAACGTTATCCTCTACCACTAAACCCTGAACTTTGGAGAAGGGGCAACATGGAAGTTTTTTTCCAAATTAGTTCTAAAAAGGCCCCCCTAAAAACCCCTGGTCCTATCAGATCTGGAGATGAAGGGAAAAGACTCCCTTTTGGGTCATTTTTAGGGAAACATTTTGAAAAAATTTTGTCATGCCTCTTGGCCTTTGTAATCCCCCCCGCCCCCCCTTTTCCCAACATCTCGTCAACGACATTTTCAGAGTCTTTTTTGGGCCATTTTTATAGTCAAAACTTTTTGGGGAAAATCCTCAAATATTTTTTCCAATTGTGGAAGAACACCAGAGACATGTGAAACTTTTTTCTGAAACGTCGGGGAGAATCATCTTTTCATCCAAAAATTTAAAAAAAAGTGAATTCCCTCAGACAGAGAAAACCCAAATTTCCCTTTGGCAAAGTAATTTCACCCCATGGTCTACAAATGGGCTTAGCAAGATCAACAATAGTGGACTGGGGCCCAACCCCAGGGCAAAAAAAAAGATTTCAAAAGTTTCCCTAGGTCCCCTTTCAAATTTTTATAGACCTTTATCAAGAATTTCTCTGAATAAATTTTTCCTAATTTCACAGTTTCCCAAAAAGAAAAAAAGTTTTGTTTTGGGTTCCTCAAGCACAAGAAACCTTCTCCTTTTCCCAAAGGCCAATTCACAAAACCCCTGTATTAAATTCATTTCCCGACCCAAAAAATCGCCTTCAAATTTTGGGAAATAGAAAGGTTTAACTGTGCGTAGGGGGGCCCTACGTCTTCAGAGAAAAGGGGGGACAAGAAATTTTTTACTTCCTTTGGGGTTTTTTCTCCCGGAAAGTTTAAACATCTGCTGAGAGGAATTATGATGTGGGAAAAAAAGAACTTTTAGCTTTTGGATTTTCAGCCTTTAAAAAAAGGAGACATTATCTTTTTGGAGCCTCACAACCAAATTAAAAGTTTAAATGACCCACCGCAATCTGGAATTCGTTAGATTGCCAAGTGCTATCTCCTCGTCAAGCTCGTTGGAGTATTTTCCTTTAACCCAATTTTTAACTTTATAATCCTTTTCAGGGCCGGATCTCGTAATGGTAAGGGAGATGCTTTTTCAAGGAAAAGTTCCCAGTGTTTCCCCACCTGGGAATTCCCCCTAAAACCATTTTTCGGAGTCTAATGTTGTGGGGGGGTAATTCCCTAAAAAAGGACTTGGGTCAAAGAGATGAGAGGCCTAAAGACACCCACGCCTACCCCCCCCATCCACCAGTTGATATAAAAAGTGCTTAAAAAACAAGTTTTGGGCCCCGGGCAGCGCTTTATATACCTTTAAAACAGTAAACTTTAAGGGTTCTGAGGCTAGCCCACATTCCCAAAATTTCGGGGCAAACGGAGGGGCAGAAGACCGGGAAATTTTTTATCCCTTTTTTTTTGGTACCCAATTATCTACAGGGGTGTAAAGAAGTATGTACATATGTGACATCTGTGCTAATTTCAAGACTCCCCGTTTTTCAAACCCCCAGGTTTGTTACAGCCTTTTCCGGTCCCCTCCGCCCCTTGGGGGGCTATTTTTAAGGACTTCAACGTAGATCTACCCTACCTTAAGGGGGAAAAAAGTTCCCCTTTGGGAGTTTTACCGACTAAACCCAAACTGCACATTTCATTTTCCCGTACCGGCCCCAAACCCCCTTTCCAAAAGACACAACGGATCTTTATAATTTAGGGCTGTTTTAAACTTCATGGAGACCCGATGGGAAATTAAACTTGGATTGTGGGGTTCAGTTTACATCCAAATTTTTGGGCTAAGTTTTTTGTTCCGCACTGGATAATTTTTAAAAAATCTGTCACCGCCTTTCACCCCAACTAATGGACAGACTGAATGCACGAATAGACCCTGGAACAGTAACCCCAAAAGTTATATTTTCCATTTACAAATGATTGGGTTGATCTGCTTCCTTTGGCTGAATTTTCAAAACAATTTAAATTTCCCCAAAAAGCCCCCACCAAACAAATCTTTTTTTTGAAAATTTGGGTTTCCATCCCAAAAATTCTTTCCCAAAAATTTCCCGCTGTGCCAAAAAATTTTTCCGCTGCCCCGGGGGGGAACCCGCATTACAAACCCAAAATTTTTCAGCTACTAAAGGAAAACATAGAGAGGGCTCAAGAAAATTAAAGAAGATGGCAGATAAAAGTCGAAAACCAAACACCAACTTTCAAAGGGGGGATAAGGTATGGTTTTCCACCAGAAATTTGAAACTTAGAGTTCCTTCACCAAAAATGGGGCAGAAGTTTTTTTGGGCCATATAAAAATATCAAGATAACGTTTCCCTACTGTTTCGGCCTCAAAATCCACAATCTATGGAAAATCCCTCCTGTTTTTCATTTTTTCTCTACTAAACCTGTCATGTCCAACCCCATTCCGGGAAAGTGGTTTCCCCCCCCCCCCTGATCAGTGGAGATAGAGGTCAAGGGGCAAATTTTGGGACTCTATAATTTTCAAGGGAACCCGGGTAAAATACCTTATTAAAAGGCAAGGTTATGGGTCTGAAGAAAATTTGTGGGAACCCGAAAAAAAAATTAAAAGCTCCTTTGACTGATAAAACAATTTTATCAGAGACATCCGGAGAAACAAGTCAGGGAACGTCCCCGAGGGGCCCCTTTTGAGGTTTGGGGGTAATGTCAGGAAATTTTTTTTTCTGCTAACCTTTTAAAATTTCTAACTGGTTTGCCCCCTTAAGTTTTTCCCTCAGTTAAGATGGTGGATTGTTTCTCAGCTGGTTGCCATCTTGTTTCCTGTTCCTATATAAACTCCTCAAGCCTTTCGTTCACTGCTTGAGTATTGTGCTTAGCTCCTGCTTTACAGTCCTCTCGCCTTGGAACTTGCTGTCCAGCCTTGTTCTTCTTTATTGCAGTTAACCCTGCGCTACCTATTGCCTGCTGTTGCTCCACAATTTAACCTCTGCTCTTCTGACCAAGCAGCAACCATTACCTTCCTGGGACCTCGCTATCCACCTGCCTCCCTGTGTTTATACCTGGCCCTGCCATTGGATTCCAGCAGTATACACCAGTATCGTGACAGCCGTGCTCTACTGTATAATGCTTGAAGCAGGCCCTCTTAGTTATCTGGGCCCCGTACAGGAGTACCGGTTGTACCCCCTGTACGGCAGCCCTGCTCCAATCAGTGGCTGTGTTCCTGAGAGGGTGTGTACTTCTGCTGCTGCTGTGTGTGGGGATCCACCTGCCTGATCTGCTCTCTTTTCCCGAGGGAGTGAGTGGGTTTCCAGGCATTAGTCAGAAAATCAAGCCCAGGATCTTGCCCCCAGTACCAGGCCTTCCGGGGGGCAGGAGAAGCCAGCCTTTGGCCTATACGGAGAACTCATGGTTGAGAAGAGCTAGCCAGAGGGGCTTGAGCTCTTCTGGTCTAACTATGAGGTGACAAAGGACTAGCGCGGCTGGAAATACTTTGCCATCCAAACAACATCAAGAGGGTGACCGTTCTAACCTGTAACAAGTCACTCTCTTTCTTTGACATCATGACAGGGACAAGTTTGGCATCTGGTTGGGGGTCTGGACGTTTATGGTCAAATTTAGTCTTTCAAAAAAACACTGTTACTCACATACCATCTGCAACCTTCCTCAGAAGAGATCACATTCAGATTTCTACCAGAGTCAGTCAAAGCAGTATCACAGATGCGGCAGCCTCACACAACTCAGTGCCAGCTGCAAAGTGCAGAAGTGTACACTGTGCGGGGGTATAGGTCATCTTGCTGGATCCTGTGCGCAGATTCAGTGTCACCTGTGTGGTGTCTTAGGTCATCCCTTCAGTCGCTGCCTACACTCCTTTGCCAATGTGGTCAATATCTCGGCAGGAGAAAGCCATGAGACTGATTCTGGAGGGGCCAGGGAGGAAAGGTAAGCAGAAGACGCCTGCAGAACTAAAGCGTCAGGAATAGTGCAAAAGGAAGAGGAAGATGTATGAATCCCGGGGACTTCAGGCAACTGGGGAATCTGAGATAACCTCTGATTCTGCCCCTTAAACTGATGCTACCGTTGAGGTCCTGAGGGATAGTGAACTGGATGAGGAAACTAGGAGGATCCAAGAACAGGAAGCTGCCGCCTCCTCAGCACCCCCCAGATGGTGAAAGTATGGACGGGGAAGGAAGGAGATGGCAAGAGAGAAAGCAGAGTAAAAAACAACATGATAAGAAAGGGGATGTAAAATTGCCGCTCATCAGAGGAGGGGTCCGGGGATAGGGTTCCAGAGGCTGCGGTGACATCAGGGCTTGCATGGGGCAATCCCCTCCTCTTGGGCAAAACATGTCTTCAGTGGGAGAGACTGGCCCAGAACCAGAGGACAAGGACAGAGGTGATATGGACACATCTGTTTCTTTAAAAAGGGACAAACTGTCACCTAATGGGGAGAATGGCAGGAGCTGGGGAAAAATTAAAGCCGTCTAATTCAATCACCAAGGATTGCAACACCTACTCCGTTACGACTCAATTTGCGGACTTTGATTTTCTCAACTGAATTTAAGCTGACATTTTGTTTTTGCAGGAGACCAGGCTGCCAGATTTGTCGGCCGTATTCAAAGCTAAAAGGGAGTGGCGACATGGACCCTATTATTGGTCTCTTGCGGCCGAGCCATATAATGGAGTGTTGGTCCTTTTTACTGCATCGGTAGAATGCCGACGGGTTATCGAATTAGAAATGGGGAGGTGCCAGATTTTGGATGTCCTCATAAAGGGACAAGAACTTTGTCTAACATCTGGGACCGGATGTGTCTTTTTATGATGATCAAGACCTATCTTTTTACAAGTCAGTAGGTGGTCTTTGGAGTGGACTTCAATACTATAACGAGGCCCCAGGACAGGGGAAGTTCCAGAAACAAGCTGACTTATGACAGAGTCACGTTCAATAACATAGCTAGTGAGGCTCGCCTAGTGGATGTCCACATGCAGCACATCCCAGGCCACGCGAAGTTCACCTATAATAGGGGTAGTTGTAGGTCTGGGATAGACAGGTTTTATTTGAAGGAGGAAGCCGTTTCTTCAGCGGTGTCCACTGTGGAGGTGGAGTTCTCCGACCATTGTTTAATTTTATTATCTCTGAATGTTACAGAGAACCCCCCAGATGGGAAGAGGTTACTGGAGGCTCAATTTATCTCTCTTTGAAGGAGCATAGATAAGACAATCTTTTGAGGATTTTTTCAGAGCCAGGTACCATTGGTGGATCTGTGCAGTAGTAAGTCTGAGTGGTAGGAGATATTCAAACAAAGGGTGTCCAAGTTTTTCCACCAGTAATTGAGCCTCAGGAGCCTGAGCAGGTATTGCTTATATCAGGATCTGAGGAGGAAACTCGAATGTCTTCTCTCGACTGGGGGTAGCCGTGAGGAGATCTCCAGAGTGAATTCTTTGCTTATGAGGTGTCAGTATGATAGACACGTATCTTTGGTGTTCGAGAGGGATTACGGGAAGTACTGTTCATCTGACCCTTACAGAAACTGTCAGTGAGTAGTAAGATTGTGTCAGGGCTGATTGATAGTACGGGGTCCCAGAGAAGGTCCAGATCAGAGATCTTGAAGGTTATTAGATCCTTCTACTCACATCTCATGGTGAGGAGGGATCTTGATCGGGATAGGAGGCCAGCTTTCCTGACTGAAACTGTTCCGGAACCAGGAGTAGACCCCTCTCTGCATTTTGACAGAGAGATCCGAGAAGAGGAAATTAGCCTGGTGACTGAGAGGCTCACTCCCAAAAAAACGACCTTTAAGGACAGTTTGGTTCCCCTCTTGACTGAGGTAATAAATGTGTGTCTTTCCTCGGGCACTCTGCCAAAGTCAATGAGGAGATCAGCAATGATCATTCTGTCAAAGGGTAAAAATCTGTCCACATTGAGAACGGGCATCCTAGCACTGCTCAAACTGGACAGAAAGATTCTCTCGGGGGCCCAGCACTGCTCTGTTCTAGGCTGCAGTATGTTTAGTGCTGTGTTCTGTGTCTGAGAGGAAATGGAGCAGGGCAGGGCGGGTCACTGGAAGGGGTACTTGCTTTCCTCAGATCAGGTAAAAGAGTTTAATCATGCTAACCTTGAGTACCTCTGGTCCATCCTCCTGAGATATGGCCTGCTGGGGGGGGGTGTTGATGGGCTTAAGACCTTGTAAGTAGGGAAGAGAGTTTCCCGCTGGTTAATGGTTGGATTGGCTGAGATTTTGAGGTGGGGTCTGGGATTCGCCTCTGAACCCGCTACTGTATGTTTATGATTGTTCTTTTCCTTAGGGGGATTGATTGTGAACCGGTGGCGGGTTTAGGATGGACTGGGCAGCTCTGGAGGCCACTCTGAGTCTGGTGTCCTTGAGATCGGAGGTGGAGTGGGTGCTGTCAGAGGTAGAACGCTACTCAGAGTCATCTCGGTTTAAGATCAACCAGGACACATGTGAGAGTCTCAGACTGGGAGGACGAGATCCTGATTTTGATCTTCCAGATACCCTCTCAGAGCCCCAGGAGTCCGTAAAAGTATTCGGCATTGAATTTGGCCAAGGGGATTATCGCAATCAAAACTGGGACAACAGGCTTAAGATTGCCGCTCTTATCTCTTTGCTGTTTTATCTGGGCAGTGTGTGCATCTTGCCAGAACCTTTCTGGACTCGGGTCTACAGTCTGTTCTTCCAGATGTTATTGGGGAATAGGCTGAACCTAGTCAAGAGGGAGGTTTAACCCTATTGATAGGGGTTGGTTATGGTCACCCTGTTGTGTTTCCTGTGAACACCTTTATTAAGATCAACCTACTGGACCTCTGGAAAGATAGGGCTCCTCCGTGGATATTTTTCTGTCGGGGATGGTTTTGGCCTTTCTTTCAGGAGTGGGAGACAGGAGGGCAAGTGTAGGATTTGCACCTCGTGGCTTGTGCTACCCTGGTTCTGAAGATGTTATGTCGGTGGGGTCTGGGGATGTGGGAAATCAGGGCTCAGTTGAGGGAATTCCTTGAATAAAGTGTTCTGTTGACCCATTTCCGAAACCCCCTGGCGCTCAGGGGATCCCCAAACCCGGATTGGGAGTTTGGGGTTGTGGTTTTTTAAATTTTCCATCAGGTGTCACGATATAGTGGTACAGCTGGAACCCAATGGTGAAAACTGGTTTAAAACCCCAGCGAAGGCCAATGCAGACTGGAAAAGGAAAGGCAGCAGAGATGAAAATTAGTGTAATGAAAAAAAGGGCCCTTTTTCCGGGCCCTCTTTTGGCCTCCGGGTTATAATCCCAAATATGCCCCCAAAAGGGAAAAAAACCCCAACTTTATTGAGGTAGTTAAAAAAAAAATTTTAAAAATGCATAGCAAACCAAAATTTCGTTTTTTTGAGCCCCCTGCCCGGGCTCTTTAAACGTAACATTTTACGATTAAGGCCGGGACGTGGCTCAAAAACGCGTTAAATTTTTTTTGGGCTATGCATTTTTTTTTTTGTTTTTATCTACCAAAAAAAGTGCGTTTTTCCATTTTGGTTTCATTTTTGGGTTTTATTTTTTGGGAGAAAGAGGGGCCGGGAAAAAGGGCCTTGTTTAAACACAAATTGCATTTGGGGTTTTACGCCGGATCCCCCGTTTCCGCAGCACCGTGGGGGTTGGAAGGATTGGGGTTTTGACCCTGCTACAGGGTTTTCCCTGGGGGGGGCTTTTTAAATCCTTTTTTTTTTTTTTGTTTTCCCAGCAGAGTTTGTAAAACTGGACCCAGGCAAGGTCAGGGGAGCACAGTTGAGTGAAAACGTAGGTATCAGAAGTTTGTGGGAAAACCGAAACGGTGGGGAAACCCTTAAGGGGGAAGGGAAAAATTTGCAGGCTAGGGGATGCACACCCGGAGCTTAACACAATGCTCAAGCAATGAGCACAGGCTTGGGGAGTTTTATTTTAGGCTAAAAACCCGGGAAACGGGAAACAAGAGGGCCCACCCAGCTGGACAGATCCACCTTTCCTTGACTGGGGCAACCCCTTAAGGGCAAACACATTTAAACAAGTTCCCGTCATAGGCAGGAGATTTCCGGGCCCATTACTCCCACCTCAACAGGGCCTCTGGACGATACCTGATCGGTCTCCCCGGATGCCCTTTGATGAAATTGTTTTATCAGTCTAGGAGCATTGATGTTACTCACTTGTTCCCACGAATTTTCTTCGGGCCCATAACCTTGCCACTTAATAAGTCTAGGATTTGCTCCACAACAAACTGTTCTTGTCCATCAATCTCCACTGCATCAGGAGGCGGAGAAACACATCCAGGAAAGGGATTAGGCACGGCAGGCTTTAGCAGAGACACATGAAAAACAGGATGGGTCTTCATAGATGGTGGGAGCTTGAGCCGAACAGCTACTGGACTGATTATCTTGATAATCCTATACGGCCCGACAAACTTCTGTCCCAGTTTTGGTGAAGGAACTCTAAGTTTCAAATTTCTGCTAGAAAGCCATACCTTATCCCCCACCTTAAAAGTTGGTGCTGGCCTACGAAAGTCTATCTGCCATCTTCTGTAGTTTTCTTGAGCCCTCTTTAGTGTTTCCTTTAGTAGTTGTAAATTTAGCTGTAATGCAGAGATCCTATCTGCATTAAAAACCTGCCTGGTGGGAAGAGCCCCGGCCCAGACGGCTTCACCAGTAAACTCTTTAAAATTTTCCAAGACATCCTCTCCCCACTACTGCTTAAAGCCTTTAATTGTATTTCGGAAGGAACCCCTTTCCCCACCCAATCCACTTTAGCCCACATCACGGTCATACCAAAGCCGGGCAAAGATCCCACGGTCTGTGGTAGCTACCGACCAATATCGCTGCTCAATGCTGACATTAAACTCTACGCTAAGCTGATAGCGAGCAGGTTGAACCCTCTCTTGCCGGCCTTGATTCACCCTGACCAAGTGGGCTTTGTCCCGGGTAGGGAAGCCCGCGATAACAAACCCTCAAAACCCTAGACTTAATCCAGTATGCCCGCCGACCCAATACCCCACTTTTGGTTTCCTTTTCTTTTAAGATCCCGAAAGGCTTTTGTTTGGATTGCCGGGCCCCTCTTTACTGAAAAAATCTCCCCCTTTTAGGATTTGGCCCAAATCTTTTTCAAAATTTTTTTGGGGGCCCTTTCCCACTCTCCCACTGCCAAAATAAAACCCTTTAATTTCTTTTTTCCAAAGCCCTCCATTTCGAAAGGGGCCCACCGGGCAAAGGGTGCCCCCTTTTCCCCCCTTCCCAAATTTTCTTTTAAATGGGAGGGATGGCTGGACCCGGGCCCCCAAACCCGGACATTAACAGGTATAAGCATTGGGGTTTAACGGGACCTATAAGTGCTTTTGCTTTTGGGCGGGACGCCCTCATGGTCTAAAAATTTTTTAACCCCCACTTTTTCCAATGCCCCCCCGGGGATGTCTGAGTTGACGAGGTTCCCCAGTCAGGGGTTTCCCAGTTTAAAATTAATATCGCAAAAATCTGAACCCTTAACGTGTGGGTTTCTAGCCCCCGGCCGGATTAGCGGGGTTTAAAAACCCAACAAATCCTTTTGTTTGGGCCGGGTCGGTGGGTTTCTCCTACTTGGGAATAAAAATTTCCCGCCGGACCTGTCCAAAGGGGTGTCTCTAATTTTGACCCCTTACTCCGATCTATCTTTAAAAAGATTTAGACCCCGGGAATAAACGGGGAGTTCTCGTTTTTCTTTTAGAGTTAATGTTCCCTCAAGAGTGACGATTTTAAACCCCCCCCTTTCTACCTAACCCCAGCCCCATCCCTCCCTTATATCCCCCCCCCCTTTTTTTGGAAGCGTCTGAAACCGATTTTTAAGGTCTTTGTTTGGTGGGCCAAAGCGTCCCATATTACCCTCCCTTTACATAAACCAGAAGAAAGGGAAAAACGGGGGGGTTTGATTTTCTTCCTGATTTGCAGAAGTTTATTTTACCGGGCTGCCACTTTTTCCTGGGCTTAGTTTTGGGTTTTTGGTCCCGTGAGGGACGGGCTGTGGGGTTCCGTGCCCCGGGACGTTTGTCCTTTTTGGCCCCTGGCCCCCCTTTCCCCTTGGATCGGGGGACCCCTTCCTTGGCTGACAAATTCCCAACTAAATTTTCTTGCGTCTTCCCCTTTCCCCATTCCCCACCTTTAGGCCCGGCGGTAACTTAATTGTTTGGAAAGGGGGTCCTTTTTCCCCATCTTTTTCCAACCCCAGCTTTTTCCCCCCGGGGTTTGTCCCCTGGAAGTTTTGCGGGAAGCTCCAAACTGAAACCAATGCGGTTTCTAAACATTTCCCCACGAGGCGGGGGTTTTCCCATCCTTTAATCCCTTCCAGATAATTTAGGGTTCCGTCCAAACCCCGGCCATTTAAAATTCGTTTTAAACCCCCCGACACTACTTTGTTTCCCTTTAAAGGCGAGGGTTTTTTGGGGGAATTTTTAAACCCGGGCCCCCCTATTTTTCTTTTCAAACAGCTGTTCTGTTTGAAAAGGGCCCCCGGACATTCCTTCTCTTGATTTATAAAAGGGAGTTAGCTTCTTTTACAAAAATTCCTCATTGCCCCCCATTGTGCGGCCTGGGAATTGAATTGGGGACATGTTTCTTACCCCCCGGGGATTAATTGTTTTTAGACTCACTCATAAAGCTGTCATAAAGGGGTACCCATCTTTTGCCAAATTTTTTACTTGTTGGTGTTGTGGGAGTGGGGTTTGGGCCCCAAATGTCCCATATATGGTGGGATTTTCCCCCCCACTTCGGGGCTTCTGAGAGGGGGTTTATAGAGAAATTCGGGAAAATCACAGATTTTCGATCCCTTGTTCCCCCCAAGCCCCCCTTGTTGTTATGTTTGCGTTGGGGTTTCCCTGCTTTTAAAAAATCTCTGTTGCGTCACCTCCTGAAAGGTGGCCAAAACAGTAATACCCCGTTACGGGGAAATTTTACAGTCCACCCCCCCGAATTGTTGTTTGGTTTGTGGAGATTTCGCTTTACATCGAATGGAGGAGCTGGGAGCTCATCCCCCGGGGCCCAAAACCCGGAAAATTGGGGCCCCAAAAACAGGGGTTTCATTGGCTCGTTTTCCCAACCCTCACCATCTTCCGTAGGGTCACTCCCGGGATGGGGATATCTTTTTCCCCCACAGCCTCCAAAACTAAGGTTGCATTCCCCGTTGAATCCGAATCACAAATTGCACCCCGCAAAATTGAAATTACACATATCTTC
>JAODAL010065318.1:0-18287 GCA_025379985.1 Phyllomedusa bahiana | reverse complement strand
GGCAGCCAGGAAATTTCACGGTCAGCACCCCAGCTGCAGGGAGTTTAAATGTTTTCCCCCGGGGGACACCCCCCTTTAGCTGATTGGGAAGCGGCCTCCGGGCCCTCCATTGGCTGTGCAACCGCCCCCTGTCCGGAGGGGGCCTGGGCGTCGGGTTCATCACAAGCTGCCAGCAGAAAAGTGTATCAGGGGGGGGGGTTGCAAATCAGCTGCTACAGCCTGTTGCCTGCCCCTAAAGTGCACCCTAGCTCTGAAAACCCTTTGGGGATGAAAATTGCCGCAAAAAGAAATGTGTTTGCCAAAAATTCCCGGGCTTTGTGGCGTTTTAAAAAAACAGTGTGTATTTTAGGGGAAACAACAACAAAAAAAACTCGTAATTAACCTTTGGGTATGAATTATGCTACAGCCAAAATTTTTTTTTGGCGGGAAAAAATAAGTTTCCCTTTTACTGAGTCCAACTGCAGAAAAAAATTTTAGTTAACCCTTGGATGTAAATTGCTCAAAGAAATTTTGTTTCCCAAAAATTTTCCAGTTTTGGAAAGCATGTTAAAATGGCGTGAAATTTTTTCCCAGGCACATGTACGGGGAAAAAAACTAGAAATTAAAACCTTGGGGATATGAATTATGTTTAAAAACCAAAATTTCTTTTTTGGGGTTTTTGAAAAAACCCAGTTTTTTTTAGTAAACCAAAACAGCAGAAAAACCTTTAATTTAAACCCCTGGATTAAATTGGAAAAAAAAAATAAAAAAGGAAAAAAAAAATTTAAAAGTGGTATTTGGTTTTGAAAAAAAAAAAAAGCTGTTTCTTTAACAAAATTTACAAAGAAAACGGGGTTTTTAGAAAAACCCTTGGTATTAAAAGTGCTCAAAAAACTGAGCAGATAGCTTTAAAAATGTATATGCAGCTTGTCACTTTTACCCCATCACAGAAACGGGGACGGGGGGCCCCATGAAATTGGGGGTAGATTTATACCCCATTTGCCTCCCCTTTTAACTCAGGTAGGGGAAATAAAAGAAAATAAATCGAAACCACAAAAAACAGTCCAGAAACCCAAAAAAATAAAAGCTGCCACCCCCCTTTTTTAAATAATAAAAAAAGGAATCAGCTGGAAAGGAATTGATTCCTAAACCAGATATTCAAAAAAACACGAAAAAAAATGCTTCCCAGGCCCAACTCATGCTCTCTCAGCATTTTTCCAACGAAAATTAAAACCCCCTTTAAAAAGGAAATGGATCCGTCCCAACAACAAAAATTACGTATTAAGGCAAATTTTTAAATTTTTAAAAAAATGTTTTTTTAAGTGTTTACATAAACAGAATAAAATTTAACAATAACTATGACATACGCATCATACAGTTATGAAAAAAAAAAAGGGAAAAAAAATTGGGAAAGAATTCCCCCATTTTAAAAACGTGTTTCACCCCCAGATCCAAGGGGGCATTGGTGAAAAAAAAGGGAAAAACCACAGTTTCAATTGAAATTAAACCCCCCAGGCTAAAGCACAGAGAAAGTCTTTGGCTTGGTGCTTTTTCCGGGCCCGGTTTTTTCCCCCCTCCTCTTCATTCTGCCTACTTTTTACTGGCGGGAAAATTATGGGTAGGAGGGGGGCGGGCCCCTTTGGTTTTGTCTTATGAGGGTTTGGGTTTTTACTCTGGGCCAATAGATGGCAAATCACGGCCCCCTGGCTTTTACTGGGGGGCAGGTAAAATGAGGGGGTTTTTGTGGGGGGTAAAAGGTTATCGGGTTTATCCGGGATAGCGGCTTTCTAAAAAGGGGCAAAAAAATTTGTTAAAAGCCCCCTTTTACCCTAAACAATTCAGTAATTAACCGGCAAAGGGCTGGGGGGGTGAGGATCTGGGGCCCATGCTTCAAATTCTCTCCCCCAAGGGAGGGGGGGTGGGGGGGGGTGTTCTAAGCTACAGGAATTTGGATTTCACAATTTAAAGGAAATGGTTTAAGATAAATTTTAAAAATACTTTTAATTTTTTCAGTGTTATACATTAAACCCCCCCCTTTTGGGAAAGTGGGAGGTGGGGGACTGCCATCCCCCTGGGGTCCCCCCTCCTTACCCCTGGCGAGGAAAACCCATCGGGAATTCCCCATGTTCAATCCCCTTTTTTTATGTTGTAGGGTTTTTAAAATATATTGCGGGCAGACCAGGCTCCACCTGAGAAAGCTTACCATTGTCCCCAGCACTTTTTGACCCAAGCTGGCGGGGTTTATGGTCGGTGACCACCAAAAAGTTGAAAACCCTTTTAAAAGTAGGGTTGTAGTTTCTTTAGGGCCCCACGTTTGCCAAAATTTTCTTTGAAAGCATAGGGGACCTCCCTTGGCGGGAGGCTTCCTGCTCAGGTACAGAAATGGGTTGCCCCCTTCCCCCTTTTTGGGTTACCTGACTGGGGCCACCCCTAGCCCATAGGTGCTGGCTTTCAGTTTGGACCACGAACCTAGGGGAAAATTTTCCAGAGCCGGGGAGGACAGGTGAGTGGCCAAGGCAACCCTTTTAAAAGTGCGGGTGGGGGGCCCTTTTGCTCACATTGGGGGGCCCAAGAGAAAATTTTTGGGAAGTTTTTTCTTGGTGAGGCCCAAGTTGGGGGCCCTTTGGCCGGGGGCATGTATTTTTGGAACAAATTTCCCTGTAGTGGGCCAGTTTGTACCAAAAAAGGGACATCCCTTTTTT
Organism: Phyllomedusa bahiana; assembly: GCA_025379985.1. Lineage (NCBI taxonomy): Eukaryota > Metazoa > Chordata > Amphibia > Anura > Hylidae > Phyllomedusa > Phyllomedusa bahiana. The sequence continues at coordinate 15,606 of JAODAL010065318.1, read as the reverse complement.
TTATTTTTTGGGGAGGGGGCCCCAAGGCTGTAATTCCCCTCTGTCTTTTCCGGGGTCAGGCCTTAGAAATTCCACCCCCCTTTGGGTTTGTCCTAAATAGTTTCCTGGGCCCATGGCTATCGACCTTCCCTGGTTAAATGGCCCAGATCTGCAGATTTGACCCCCCTCTAGGATTTGGGGAAAGATGTGAAAGGTGTCCTCCCGGGAAATTTGCAAAAAAATGGCTATATCCCCCCAGATATGCAAGGGGGCCAAAATCCTTTCAAATCCCTAAGAGCTGAACCAGGGCCTAAAATTTTTGGCAGGGCTTTTTTCAAAACCAAAGGGCATGAAAAAAAATTCTTTAAACCCCAAAGGGGTTATGGGCAGACCTTTTCCTGGGTTTCCCCTTTGTCAGGGGGATTGCCAATACCCCCTGCCCGGTTTCCATGATGGTAAAGGGAGGAGGGCCCACCGGGGGGCCAGCTGATCAAAACAGCCATTTTATTGGGCATGGGATGGGCATAAAAGACTGTGAGGGAAATTTTAAAAATTCCTAAAATCCACACAAAACCTTGTCGTTTGATCCTTTTTTGGGACAAAAACCCCTGGTAAAGGGCCCGGGGCACTCTGGGATTTTTTTTATGCCCCCTAAGGCCAACTTTCTTTTATTTCCCCTTTTTCATTCCCTTTTTCCCTCTGTTTAAACCCCGATAAGCAGGTTCCCTAAGGGGGGTGGGGGTGCCTTTTGGCCACATGGGGGAAAGGGGCCTAACTGATTTTCCCCCTGGCCTCCTTAAAGGGGGGTTTCGATGGCCCAAAACAGTATTTGGTGAAGCTCAGACCCGCGTGGGGTTTAACTGAGGGTTAAATTGGGGCCGCCTAAAGTTTTTGTCGGTGTCCTGTGTTTCGGCCAAGAATCTCTACGGGGATTTCCTTTCCCCCTCCCGGGGGGATACTGCACACAGGCCAGGAAAAAAGGGCCCCCTGGGGGGTGTCCCTTTTAAAACCATAGGGGGAAGGGAAAACCCCCCCCTTCTGCCCGTTGTCTTTAGGGAAAATTACTTATTTTTAACGTCATTAAAGAGTTTATGAAACGTGTGGGGGCTTTTTCCATGCCCCCTGAAAACTTGTTTGCGGGCATGGGGAAAAGTACCCAAACCCTGCCCTTGCTTCATACGCCCGTTCCCGGGCATTAGGGTTTATCCCATAGTTTTGGGGGCCTGGGTTTGTTTTAAAGGTTGTCTGCACAACATGCAAAGTCCCTGAAATTTTTTGCCCCTGAGTTTTTTGAGGGTACCCCACCCCCAGGGGACTTTTGGGGTCTCCAGTTACCCTCCCAGGCCCTCCCTGTTTAAAATTTCCAGGGGCCCATTACTCTTCTCCCTTTAAAAAGGGATTTCAAATGGGGAAAACCCTGTTGATGTTTGGGGGAAAACCTCCCTATAGGAAAACAAAAGATGGGGTAGAAAACCCCCCCCAATTAGGCCTTGGGCCCTCCATAGCTTTTTGAGATCGGTTTTAATGCCCCTTTAAAAAACGCTCACAAAACCCCTTTTGGTCTGTGGGTGATAGGGAGTGGGGGGTGGGTTTGACCTGCATTTTTTTGCAGAGGTTTTGCATTGGGTTTGGGCATGAACTGGTCCCCTGGTCTTTAACTCTCCCGGGGGAAACCCAACACGTGAAAAACACAGATAACGGGGCCCCATCAGCAACCTTGTCTGCCCGTATAGAGGACATGGCCACGGGCCTCCGGGATATCGGGTGGCTTTGTCAACTACTGTCAGAAAAAAGCGTTTCCCCGGGAACGGGGGGACGGAAAGGGGGACCTATGTTATCCACCGCACTCTTTGGAAAGGTAAATTTCAAATGTTTGGGTAAGGGGATAAAGGGGAAACCTTTGGGAAAAGCATTCCCCCCCTTTTCCTACCCGCGGGCCAGACCGCTAAATAAAACGACAGTAGTTGGCTATGTCCGGGTCCCCATATTTGGCCAATAAAAATTAGGGAAATTAGCCGAGCTTTGGTTTTGTGTACCCCCAAATGCCGGCCCAAAAGGGAATCTCTATGAGCGACCTTAAATTTGTTGTTCCCTGAATGGGGTAGGGAAACCCAGTCCTTCTCAGATTCCCACAGTTTTGGGGTGGTCAGAAAAGTTCTGTTTTTACAGCTTGCCCCGCTCCCAGTACACCCTTTCGTTGTGGAAACGGGGGGGGATTATCTGCCAGCCCCCCGCTTTCTAAGCCCGTTTAAACGGACAGTAGAGCTTCCTGAAACCTAGCTATCAGGTTTTTTCATCACTTGCAGAGGGGGGGGGGGGAGAAACAGCTGCTGGGCTCTCTGTGTGGTGGGGAGCGTGTGGGGCCCCCCCTCAGCCCGGAAAATGTGTTGGGGGAAAGAAGGGAGGTTTCACAGGTTTGAGGCTTACAAAAATTTTCCCGCGGTTATAGGGTTCAAAATATAAAAATGTTAAACAACTTCACATTTTAACCCCCAGTGGGGGGCATTTTTTCCCGTGGTCACCCAATGGGGACAGTCTTTCCACCTAGGGGGGTACCCTTTATTTTGGGGCCCCGGGCCTTTGGGGAACCAAATATCGGGGTGGAAACCAGTTGGGGGGGGGCCGGGACAGGGCCCTTCTAGGGGGGGGGGGCGGGCTGTGCGGTCGCCCCGGGGGGCCGAGGGTCCGCTTTACCGAAAGGGGGGGGGGGCCGGGGGGGCCCCCTGCCGGCCCCGGAAGGGGCCCCCCCTGACTCCCGCGCGACTGTTTTTTAACAGTCGCGCAAAAGCCAGCAGCTGCAGGGCGGAGGGGGGGACGGATCGGTTCCCGTCCGCCCCCCTCCCCTGTATCAGGTCACAGGGGGGCCAGCTCCCACCACGCCCCCCCGTGGGCGCTCGTTCCCTCGGTGGCAGCTCGCCCCCGAGGGGATCCCGGGGGCTGCGTTTTTAAAGGGGAAGGGAGCGTGGTTTACGTCTTTCTGCTTTCCCCCCTTGCGCTCCCCCCCTCTGAGGCTCTGGCCGGGAGCTCGGAAACCCGGGTGGGGTACTTTTTGTTATTTTATAATTTTTACAAAAGGGGGGTCACCGGCTACAAGGGGGGCTCACTGGCCCAAAAAGGGGCACCTTTTCTAAAAATGGGGGCTCCCGGCTACAAGGGGGGGCACCATTTGGGTACAATGGGGGCACCCTGGGGTAAAGGGGGTTTCCTGGGCTTAAAAAGGGGCACACTGGCTTTCAATGGGGGGATCCGGTACAAGAGGGGCCCCCCATGGCTACAATGGGGGGTTTCCCGGGTACAAGAGGGGCCCCCATGGTTTCAATGGGGGCATCCGGCTACAATGGGGGCACCAAAATGGCTACAAGGGGGCCTCTGGGTACAAAAGGGGGGGCATGGCTACAAGGGGGCACATGGTACAAGGGGGGACACTGGTTCAAAGGGGGCACAAAGGCTACAAAGGGGGGGCCCCTGGTAAAAAGGGGGCACACTGGCTACAATGGGGGCTCCTGGCTACAAGAGGGGGCACCCTGGCTACAATGGGGGAAACCTGGCTACAATGGGGGACACTGGCTACAAAAGGGGCCACTGCTACAAGGGGGGCCCCACTGGCTAGAAGGGGGGGCATTTTCTGGCAGAAGGGGGGCCCTTTAATGGCTAGAAGGGGGGCAACCCCTGGCCATGGGGGCTTATGGCTACAGGGGATCTATTTATAACAGGAAAGGGAAACACTGGCTAAATGGGGGCACCTAGCTTTAAGGGGGGGGATTTTTTGGCTACAAGGGGGGCATCTCTGGCTCCAAGGGGGCAACTTTCTGGCTTTAAAGGGGGGATTTTACTGGCTACAAGGGGGGCACACTAGCTTTCTTTGGGGGGGGACTCTTTGCTACAATTTGGGGGCAACTCTCATGGCTACGGGGGGCAAAAACTCACTGGCTACAGGGGGGCATATGGTACAGGGGGCATCACTGGCCCCACAGGGGGCTACTTTTCTGGCCCCTTTGGGGGCTTTCGTGGGGTCAGGGGCTATTTTCATGGCTACCATATGAGTGCTATAGATGGGGAGTTTTTTTTAGAGATAGGGAAATTTGGGAGTGAAATGTGATTTAAAGGGGGGGAAGGTTTTTTTAAGATTATTTGTTTTGTAAATTTTTCAGTGAAGAGTGGGGGGTAGTCTTAAAGGGCCCCTTTGGGAAAAGGGTGGAAAAGGAAAAAAGAGAAAGGAACAACTCTTCAGAGACGTCTCCTGGGAGCACTAGATTTTAACTTTACTGTAACCATTTATAAAGTGGTTTCGAGCTGTGTTCAGCGGGTATTTTTACCCCTGTTTGCTGGTTTAAAATTGGTTTAAGTATAATGGTTTTTTTTCAGTAATGGTCAGTTTTTATTATTAGTCACTATTTGTGGTGTTTTGTGGTCACGGTTTGTGTATTTGGTCACTAGGGGGTGATATTTGGTATGGGGTTTTGGTGGTATTATTCGGTCACTGTGTGCTGGTGATATGTGGTTTTTTTTGGGCTTGGGTTTTTGGTTTTGATTTAGCAGTGTTAAATTTGGGAACTGGATGATATTATCTAGTAGTTTTATTTGTTTGCAGAAATTTTGGTAAAGCTTTCGGTTTTTTTAAAATTTGGTTGATGGTGAAAGCACCCGTGTTTCATTAAAAGCCCCCATTATGGGTTTCCCTGGAGGGGGGGGGGGGGTTTTTTCCTCACCCCGGAAATGGGAAAATTTTTTCCCAAAAAACTGCCCTGGACGGGGCATAAATTAAAACTCCATCTCCCCAAAATTTTTGTACCTAATAAAACTTGGCTGGAATGAGTCTTCCCCTTTTCCCTCCCCCGCCCGTCCCCAAAACCAGATAAAAAGGGCCAGGGAAAGCAGGGGCTGGGAAACCTCCAAAAACCAGTCAGGGACATTGTCTATTTTCCGTAATGATGTTCCCCAGAGTTCACCAATTCTGGAGCACCACGTCCATCTGCACCCCCTGTCCTTTTAAACCCAAAGGTTAAAACCCCTTTTTGCCCACGGGGCACAGGTTTTTAAATTGCGTTTCTTTTCCCCTTCAGCTCCGCCACAATGTAAAGATAGAGGGCCTGCCCCGGGGGGCTTTTGCAGGCATAGGGGCACTCTTTTTCCCTTTTTTTGGGACAGTTGGGACTAACATTTCCCCCCCTTTGTTAAGGTTTAAGCATTTGCCGGGTTAAAATACTGGATAGGTGGGTTTTTGGGGCCGCCCGGAGGATAACCATTAGGGTGCCCCGTTTGGGCGATGGGGAGGGAGGAAGGGGGTCTCCCGCAGGCCTTTTTTTCTCCCCCAGGTGGGGCCCCAAAATTTCTCCGGGGTTCTGAATCCCGGGTTTGGAAAAAATAGGGGGTCTGCCAGTTCCGCCACTCCTGGACGTCTTGGGCCTTTCCCCCCACAGACCAAAAATAAACCCAAAATCTCCAGGGGCAGATATGGAGAAGTGCTCCTTGATCATTAGAAAATTCAACAGGTCGTCAAAAACTGGAAACCAGGAGTCCTTCCACCCATTGCTTGCAGGTGGCAATAAGTTGTCTCCCCATCTGCGTTTGCTGTCAGGGGACCCTTCTGCAGATCCGAAAATTTTTGCGGGAAAACCCCCGGAGTGAGGTGATTTTTCATGACCGAGCTTCTTTTTTGGTCATAGTCCCCGGGCCTGCTCTGGTAGGAGGTTCCCAAAAAAAAACCCCCAAGGGCCCTTTTCCCCCTTAAATCCTGGGGGCCGGGTTTGTGCCCACTGTTTTCTGGGCAGATGATATTGTCTGCAAGTCTTTTCAAATCCCCGTAGGGGAAAAAAAACTAAGTCCCCATTCTTTTTCATCCAGGAAAATGTTTTAGTCTGGGTTTCAAAGGGTTTGTATCCTGGGCATGAGGCCGTGGCAAACCCTCACCCCTTTCAAGTTGTACCAGCTGTAGCTTGAGGTCCCTCTCAGCTTGACGCTCCGCAGCCTCTTGCTCTCTCACGGCCTGGCGTTCCGCAACCTCTCTCTCTGCTTGATGATATTGCAGGATAAGTTGTAGGCGCACATTAGGGTCACAAGCGCCAAGTTGCTGCAAAGCCATGCCCAGAGCAGAGTCCGTGGCTCCCTGACAACTGCCACTGCAGGTGTCCTCAGGGGAAATTATTTCAGGAGCAAATTCCGTCAATTGGACCTGTGCGTTGTCAGTTTCGTTCTCTGACGCCATGTCCAGCTGCTGTAAATCTTGCTCCACGAGCTCACGGATCAGCTGAACCTTTGTCTTTGCCGCTGGATTAATATCTCTCTCCTCACATAGGCTGATGAGATATTCTTTGCTTTGCTTCTTATACAGGGCTGCCATCTCCACACAGCACCCTTTGCCAAATAAAAGATAGAAAAGAAAAACAGGGAAGGGAAACTGATTGTGCGTATGTCCAGTAAGCACTGCGTTAGTTCTTGTAAGACTGGTGTAATCTTCACAAAGATACAGCCAGTCTTTTAGTGCAGGGAATAATTGCTTAAACCAAGCACTAATGCTGCAATAAAAAGAAAAAATATCCCACCGCTCTGCCACCAATTTGTCACGTACACACTCACCAGCACGTGACTGGGGGCCACTGTAATGGGGTAGATTTATATCCACTTGCGCTCACCTCTCACTCAGGTAGCGAATCAAGCATAAATCGCACCACAAGACAGTCCCAGCACCCCAAAAACCTTCCTTCAATAATCAAAAAGGAATCAGCCGGAAGGAATCTGATTCCTAACAGATATTCTAAAAACACGTAAAAATTGCTTACAGGTCAACTCACTGCTCTCTCAGCAGTTACCAACGAAAATTACACTCCTTCAAGGAAATGGATCCGTGCAACAACAAGAACTTACGTATTAAGGCTAACTTTAATATTAAAATGATTTTTCAGTGCTTACATAAACAGAATATAATAACAATAACTATGACATACGCATCAATACAGTTATGAAAATAAAAAGGGAGAAAATTGGAAAGAATTCACACTTACAACGTGTTTCAGCCTCCAGATCCAAGGGGTATTGGTGAAAGAAAATGGAAAACAGCTCAATCTGAAATTGAACCCCAGGCTATGAACACAGAGTAGTCTCTCGCTTGGTGCTTTATACATGTAAAGGTATTCCACTCCTCTCTCATATCTGCCTACATTTTTACTGGCTGGAAATATGAGGTAGGAGGTGGGCGGACCCTGGATTGTCTTATGAGGGTGTTGTGTACTCTCGCCACTAGATGGCAATCACGGACTGCGCTTCTGCTGGGGGGCAGGTCAATGAGGGGGTTTATTGTGGGGGTCAGTGGTTATCAGGTATCCGGGACAGCTGCATCTATAAAGTGGGCCATAAAAATGCTTAAGACCCCTGTTATCTAAGCAATTCAGTAATTAACCAGGCAAAGGGCTGGGAGTGAGGATCTGCAGGCCCATGCTTCAAATTCTCTACAGGGGGGAGGTGGAGGGTAGTGTTCTAAGCTACAGGAATTCTGGACTTCAAAATTTAAGAAATGGTTTAATGATGAATTAAAATACATTTAATTTTCAGTGTACTACATTACACAGCTGAATTGGACTCACACTGGACTTAAATTCCAATACCCCACAAAATCAAAATTAGAACGTAAGAGAAGCAGTTTCTGAGACAAGCTGTGACACCCCCCCAATAATCGCTGTATAAAAGTTAGTTCTTTAGTATGAGATATCATGAGCAGCAGCAGCTTCCCTTCACAGCACAGTGAAAGTAGTGTGAACTGCCAGCGTCGCGCCCGGATTTATAGAGTGCAGTGACGTCACAAAATCCCGCCGGTCTCTGATTGGCTTCATCTCTGCACATGTCATTTAGGGTCTTCCTTTCTTCCTCCCAGAGTTCTTTGCCCCATGTAACGCCATGTGCTCGCTGCCATTTTATCAATTAAAAACACGCTTCGTTCCCGCGAATACCCCAAACTTCGACTTTGTTCAGAATCGAAGTTTTCCTGAAATTCTAAACGAATTCCACTTCGTTAGAATCAATTCGCCCATCTCTAGTCCCAGACATTTACTACGACATCTGATGCTTTTTGGAACATGGTATTTTGTAGTAGACTGTTAAAATTAAAGTTAAAGCTATATAAAATTAGACCATACTTGCATATGCATTGACCAGGGCCATTTGTTGCATTCTGGCAGTTGTTTTAACACAAACACCACTTTCAATTGCTGCTAGAACAATAGACGCACTTGCTATTAACACTATTTACAGTTATACTTATAAACTATATCTCTAATGCAACTTGTACCTAGTCCTCCAAATAAGGCACACAAAAACATATCAGGATATAGAACTACAGGGTGATTCAAAAGTCCTAGGTCACCCTGTTATTTCAGTAACAAAAGCAAAAATGATACATCTGAATAAGCCAGCAAGTAATGAGTGAGGGGCCTATTTTTTATGCTACGTCCAGAACATGGTTGCCGTCTTGGAAGCCGCCACTTTGGATCAAGTGCAAGTTTTTCCACTGGGAAGGTTGTCCTGTAGCGTATTAAAGTTGATCAGAATTGTCTCAGAAATTGATTGCCTCAATCAGATTAGTCATTTCTCTTGTGGTTCAAAAGTAAATGTCAGCCATGGAATGAGCATCCACCTACTCAATGTTATACTAACAGCCAATAACGCATTAGAATACTTTAGAACTTGAACATTATTGAAGTGAACAAGCTCCTGCTTTAAGTCCTGTAGTGGACAAAAAGGCAAAGCAAGTAATCCCTGTTTTATAAATTAATATTCTTTAAAATTTTAAGAATAAAACCAGATATTATACTTTTTTATTATTTAGTGATTTTGCATTGGTGTAATACGATATACTTTTTATTTTATAAATACTGATTGTGTGTACAAAGTGCGAGGTGTTTGCTTTTATAAAATACCTTTATCAAAATGCAATAGCACTACAAGATTAACAAGAATCATGTTATTCAAATCATCAAGAAAAGCTAAAAGGAATTCATATGATATATAGGTTGATGTGATTCGATGCTGAATTTCATAGTAAAAATCAGAGTAAGACCTGGCAGGGTACCAAAAAGAAAAGGTGAATTTCCAACTTACTGTGCCCACATACAGTGATTAACAGTTTACTCTGTACACAGACTGATGCAGGGGAAACTGTCAACCACTGTATGTTTGCGGAGTAAGCAGGAATTTAACTTAAAGGATACCTATTAGGTGATTTATGCTACTCTGGCCGAGAGCAATATATGATAGAGTGAGAGAATCTAGGCTCTGTGATATATAGGCTACTATGATTTGATGCTAAAATTCTGATCAAAAAGCTGAAGAAACACTGACCAGACTCCTCAAAAGACAATGGGAGCCCTGCTGGACCTTCCCACATACAATGATTGATAATTTGCTTTGTACACACACTGATACAGAGAAAGTTGTTAATCACTGCATTGGGGCAGGGTGAAAAGGAGTTCAGATTCTCTCTCTATGATATCCAGATCTCACACAGGATAGTACAAACTACCTCACAGATTTGTTTTAATTTAACCCTCTATTTTGTCTCTATGATCAAAATATAAGATAAACATGGCTCTGTATTAGGAAGTTTGTATTTCACTGAAAATCTGCTTAGATGAATTTTCACAGATTACCAGATCTCTACTATAAAGCCTCTGAGCCTGCATATTGAAAAAGCCTGTCATTTGCTTTCTTGCCAAAAAGCACTCCCAGGGAGACATAACTTAGAGAAAAATGCCGTTTGAGTTTTCTTTCCCGTTAAAAATGTTACTGTAAACCCTCTCTTCTCTCTCTTCTCCCTCTTCTATCTCTTCCCCTCTCTCTCTCTTTATTTTTTATATATATTATACTATATATGTATATGTGTATATACACTCACCGGCCACTTTATTAGGTACACCTGCCCAACTGCTCGAAAACACTTAATTTCTAATCAGCCAATCACATGGCGGCAACTCAGTGCATTTAGGCATGTAGACAGGGTCAAGACAATCCCCTTTGCAGTTAAAACCCGAGCATCAGTATGGGGAAGAAAGGTGATTTTTTTTAGTGCCTTTAACGTTGGCATGGTTGTTGGTGCCAGAAGGGCTGGTCTGAGTATTTCAGAAACGCTGATCTCCTGGGATTTTCACGCACAAACCATCTCTAGGTTTACAGAGAATGGTCCGAAAAAGAAAAAAACATCCAGTGAGTGGCAGTCCTGTGGGCGAAAAAGCTTATTGATTTTCCAGAGGTCAAAGGAGAATGGGCAGACTGGTTCGAGCTGATAGAAAGGCAACAGTGACTCAAATAGCCGCCCGTTACAACCAAGGTAGGCAGAAGAGCATCTCTGAACGCACAGTACGGCGAATTGGAGGCAGATGGGCTACAGCAGCAGAAGACCACACCGGGTGCCACTCCTTTTAGCTTAGAACAGGAAACGAGGCTCCAATTTGCCCAAACCATCGAAATTGGGCAGTAGAAGTTTGGAAAAACTTTGCCGGGTCTGATGAGTCTCGTTTTCTGCTGCGACTTGGGATGGTAGGGTCAAATTTTGGGTTTTCAACAACATGAAAGCATGGATCCATCCTCCCAGTACAAGGTTCGGGGCGGGTGGTGGGGGTGTCTTTGTGGGGGAAAATTTTTTTTCTTGGCACTTTTTGGCCCCTTGGTACCAAATTGGGCACGTTGCAACACCTTGTGGAATCTATCCCACGAAGAATTACAGTTCTGAAGGAAAAAGGGGGTCCAACCCGTTACTAGCAGGGGTGTACCTAATAAAGTGGCCGGTGAGTGTATATGCAGTAGAGAGAGAGGGGGAGAGAGAGAGAGGTTTACAGTACATTTTTAACAACATGAAAACTCAAAGGGCAGATTCCTTATACGTTAACGTAAAAAGAAGAAAAGAGGGGAGGAGATTTACAGTACATTTTTAACAGCATGAAAACTCAAAGGGCATGATTCTCTTTGTTTAAATTTTGGTTTTTTTAAAAGGTTAGTTTTGGGGTTTAAATATAGGGTTTTACTCAGGTGACCCATTATGTGCTAGAAGGTTATCCTTAGTGGTTTGGATCTGCTAAATATATATTTAATGCATATGAGGATTTGTGTTGTTGTGAAGCAAAGAAACAGCTTCTAATTGGTTGACAATTTTGTATCCTTGCAATGCGCTTGCTGAGTAAGCTTGTTTATTTAGTGCAGTATTTTTATTAGTGAAAAATTACTAATTATATTTAGCAGTAATTATAAAAAGTGTAGTTTTTTGTGTTCACAATTTATTAAAGATTAGTTAAATATTAAAAACAACATCCTATCAATCTTTTTCTATCTTTATCTATTTATCTATCTTCTATCTTTTTTTCTATCTATCTATCTTAAACTATCAAAAACTTTTATTATCTTTTACTATCTATTTTCTATCTATCTATCATTTTTTATCTAATCTATCTTCCATATTTTCCGATTCTTTTTTAAAAGAGATCATTGAAGACTAGCCCATCTGTCTGGTTGTTGACAAAATGCCAAAACTTAAAAATTTTTCTATTCTGTTTCTGTATCATTCAGCAACTTGTGATTTCCTCTGAGGTCACCCTTAAAGGTCTGTGTGTCATGTTATTCATTTTTGCCTTGTCAGGAAAAACTTGCCAGGCATCAAACAAGAATACAGGCCTTTTGTTAGGTATGGTTCACTCACATTTTTCATTACCACATAATTTATTAATACCCTTCTGAAAAACATTAGATTTATCTTGATAAAACTTTGGTGACACAGTTACAAAGCTGAAACTAATAATAGAAAGGAAGACTTTCTATCCTTTTCAGCAGTTTCGAACTTTGAAAAAAATAAAAAAAAATCTTTCAACAAAATATTTGAATAAGTTTGTATAAACAGAAGTAACATTGGAAATTGTTAACCTGGAAACCTCTTATATGTTTACTAACGAGGACGTTTATGATTTACCTGCTTTATCGCAAGGATGCAGTAGAAAACATTTTACAAATTGCCTTAGATCTAAAACCATTCTTCACATCAAGTATGAGCAACTAAACACTTTATCTTCCTTCCCCAGGGAGACATGTATGATAGGATATTGCACAGTACTCTGAACAGGTCGGTTAAGTATCCTCAAGGTACCATTTTACTTCCCCTTATTTAAGAACAGTATTCAAAATTTAAATTTAAAAAGTCATTTTCCCTTAATTATTCTAGTAAAGCAAATTCTTATTTGGGTAGCCACTACCCAGCCAGCCAGCTCCCTGATATGTTATTCAAAGAAATTAAAGCACAGGAGGCCTTCTACATAGCTGGCTCTATAATGGCTCTCCAGATAAACATTAGAACTTGGACGCATTTTAAACATGAGTGGCAGCTGTGAGGCAACATTTTATGCAGTTGAGTACAGCAATTTCATTAATTGCATTTCATGGTTCATTTCCTTGAATTACATTGGAAATAAAATTTGCTTTGTTCTTCAAACGTTTACCAAATAAATAAATTACAGGAAAACTTACATTTACTAGCCTCCATATTTTTTTTCCCAAAGGCTGAAAAATACTAGAAACAATAAAATGTAATGTAGAGATCTATCTATTGTCTATTATTTCAAAAGAAGACCAAGTTGATTACACTATAAGTGTAAAACTTTAAAACAGTGAAAGATGCAAAATTTACCAGGAAAACTAAAGTGGATTGCAGAAGTATTCATACCCCTTGAACTGTTCTTTTTTTTAAAAGCTTACGCTAAAAACGTAAACGATTTTACTGATTTTTTATACATAACAGGGCGTTGCTAGGGTCCTAAAAACCGGGGCTGGGCCCTTTGTGGTTTTTGGGGTGGGGCGGGGGTTTTCACACGAATTTTTCACGCCTCATTGTAATGGGATGTTTTTTACAGGAAAAACCTTGGGTTTTCCCTGTCCTAATTTTTTTCTGCACATCCCACACAGATCCCGTCCACTCCTCACAGTCACTGTACTTAAAAATCACCAATACAAATTTATTTTTTTCGAACTTCCCCCTTTATAAAAACCCCCTAAACGTCACCAAACATCCACCGATACATGGAAAATTTCCAGACAATGTTGTTACTAAAACCCTCCTACAAAACCCAAAACCCAAAACTATTACTACATAAGGACAAATAATTTTCCTGCCAGACCCCCATGTGACTATCCCTGTACACGGCCTGAAGACATAAAACCACTGGCCCTATAGTGACCATAAAGTGGTATTACTAGTTTTTGTAGAATCTGCAACATAAAAGTGATTACACTGCGTTACATTTAGTGACTCACCGGGGACTCTTTCTATCAGCGTCATTACTTTCCCTTTTCTTTCCACCCGGTTTTACACCCTTTATGCTGTTCTCCCGGGCCAAAAACTTGTCCCCGAGGGTTTGGAAAACAAATACTTGAACCCATTTCCAAATCCTTTTTATAGGGAAGGTCCCCTCATTTGGTTATGGGGGCACTGAAGCATTATGGGGCCACGGGAGGTATATGGGGGACAGGCAGGTATATAGGGGGCCCCAGGCAGGTTTTTAGGGGCCACGGCTTTTTTAAATATTTTGGGGGGGCACAGGCAGTATAGGGGGCACTGAGGATTATGGGCCAAGGCAGTATTGGGGGCAGAGGAGTATAAGGGGCCCCAAAAAAGGTTTAAAAAGGGGCATGAGGGGAGAATATGGGGCACTGAGGCATTTTTGTGGGGCCACAGGCAGCATATGGGGGGCCCAAAAGGGAGGGATTTGGGGGCCCCAGCAGTAAATGGGGGGGCCCCAGGCAGGGATATGGGGGGCCCCAGGCAGGCATTATAGGGGCACAGGCAGTATATGGGGGGCCCCAGGCATGGGGTATGGGGGCCACGGGAGGCATTATAGGGGACAGGCATATATGGGGGCACAGGCGTTTTTGGGGGCCAGGGAGGGATTGGGGCCACAGGGGTATTGGGGGCCACAGGAGGGTAGGGGGCCACAGGCAGTATATGGGGCCAAGCCCGCAATATGGGGGCCACAGGCCCGGGGGGGTAAGGGGGGGCCACAGCAACAATTTTTAGGGGCCCCCAGGGGAGTTAATGGGGGCCCAGGCAGGGATATGGGGGGGGGGGGGCCCCAGGCAGCAATTGGGGGCCACAGGGGAGGGGTATGGGGGGAAGGCAGGCATTATAGGGCTTTGGCAGTATATGGGGGGACAGGGAGGGGGTATGGGGCCACAGGGATAATAGGGGGCCACGGCGGAATGGGGGCCACAGGCAGGGTTTTTAAGGGGCACAGGCATTATGGGGGCCACAGGCAGGGTTGGGGGCCACAGGAGGGATTATAGGGGCACAGGAGTATATGGGGGCCACAGGGGAGGCATTTTAGGGGACAGGCAGTATATAGGGGGCCACAACAGGGGGTATGGGGGCCACGGCAGCATAGGGGGTTTTACGGGGGGATAGGGGGCCAGGCAGGCATTATGGGCAAGGCAGGGGGTATGGGGGCCCAGGCAGGCATTAAGGGGCACAGGCAGGGATATGGGGCCACAGGCAGGCATTATAGGGGCACAGGGAGTATATAGGAGCACTGAGGCAGGTAAAAAACCCTTTTAAAAAATAACAAAAGTAAAACTCACCTTAACTCCCCCCGAGCGCCTCCCTCCTCTTCAGCCCGCTTTCCCCCCGGCAGCTCCCGGGCGCACGGCCTATGACCGTGGCGCCCGAGGGGAGGCAGGTCGCGAGCTCAATATCGCGACGCGCCGGGGTGGGGCCACGGGCCGCGGCGGGGCCTCAGCCTGTGAGGGCCCGGCGGGGCCCCCCCGTGGGGACCCAGAGCCGGGCCACACTTTGCGGGCAGGGAGCCTCGCTCCCTTGCCCGAGAGCCCGCACGCATTCTCCAACGGACCACACAGCGAAGGGCCATCGGTGCTCCAAGCCCACGGCAGCCCTGGACCCGAGAGCTCGGGGCACAGGAGTTTTTATTCGGGGCCCCAGCCCCGAAAAAAACAGCCTTTCGCGCCCCTGACTAGGCAGCACAAAATAGCAGGTATTTTTGAAATTAAAGAAAATGATTTGTGCTTTTACAAATTTTTGTAAATTAAAAAACAGAAAATGTGACATGCACATGTATTCAGCTCCCTTGAGTCAATACTTTAGAGGACCATCTTATTATTATGTTATCCCCATACAGTGAACTATACAAGTCTAACACTGATACAGAGGATTTAGTGTATCTCTGTCAGGGTTCCTTGAGTTTATAGAGGTTGTCCAGTTCCTAAAAAATGTAATGTTAAGCTCCTGGTGCCCCATTAAAAAGTAAATAAATAAACTATACCCACCGGGCCTCAGTTCCAGAACTGGGTCGCTCCAAATCTGCAGTCACATGCCACCCAATTACATCACTCTTTGGGAGTAAACCACTCCAAATGGCGATGTTAGTGGAGGCAGGTGACTGCTTTAGTGAGTCAGCGGCTGAAAACGTGATATCCCTTGCTGCAAGCTGGCACACACATAACCACTCCCTAGGGTGCCCACATGCCTGCGCCAACGCTCAGAAATTTAAAGTGCCAGCGCTCTGCTGATCTATCAGTGAGGGCTTGACTCTTTATTAAGGCACTTCTCGCACACTTCCGCCCTGTATTGTGTACTTCCCCTAGTGAAAACCTTGT